>JAVFHW010073970.1:49350-125511 GCA_032159205.1 Eurystomus glaucurus suahelicus | reverse complement strand
TTTTTTTTTTTTGGAGTATCTGTGTAAACAAATAGTTTTTAACTCATTTTATCAGTCTTAAATAGATGGAAATTTTTTGTTTTATTTAACAAATGCAAGTTTGAAATAGAAGTTCTGATAACTGCCTGATAATAATTATCCAATGGGCTATTTATATTCTTACTATATACCAGGCAAATTAGTCCATCTTAACCTTTGGTCTAATTGGGTTCTTTGGTCCTGTTTAGTCTATCTTACCTTTTCAGTAGTGTATTAATCCATCTTTCTCCTATTTTTTTCCCCTTGCCAACCCACCGTCTGCCCACATGCATGGGAAAGGGGAAAATTGCCTCACGTATTCTTGTTCTCCCAGCAGGCGAGTAGGAGGTGTTTTATGATACCTTAGTCCTCTGTAACAGGGAAGCCACAGATTTGCCCTACTACCTACATTTATTTAAATATCTTTTTAATCCACAAATCTATGTATACAATTTGGAGAAATTTAGTTTTCAGGAAAGTAAGCAAACTTTGCCATTTTGGTCGGGTTCTAGTTTGTATATACTTACTGATTTAGGGCTATGTTTCCCCCTTTTTTTATAAACCCTTGAGAATGACTGGGGTGAAGGCGCATTGCGATTTGTTTTATTCCCATGCAAGCTGCTGATACGGTTTGAAAAATCTTACAGACCTTTCTGAAGCTTCAGGATGGGGGAGGAAATATAGCTATCACTGTCCAGGGGGACACAGCTTCTTTTAGCACCCCTTTGCTGTGCAAAGCAGTACTCCATCATCACCTGGGAACTCAGGGAAGCCAAACCTCACCTTCTACTCCAGCTCCTGGAGCTCTGTAATCACAACTGCTATCTGCCCTATGCTCCCTGATACCCCCGGTTCACTTTCCTGACACCAGCTCCCATTGCTGCCAGCTCTCATGTTTTTATTACCAGTCACAAGCTACTTGCTCTTTTCAGTTGTTGTGAGCAGACCCCAGGGCTTCCGCTTTCCCACAGATACCAGAGAACGAGGCTGCTTCTTGCTGGCTTTTTCTCTTGAGCTCACAGCCCTGTTTTCCATGGGGTGACCCAGCAGCCTTTCCATGCTTCCTCTTAAAGCACTTTCCAGGAAAAAAAAGTCACTGGTTGAAATCCCCTCTGAAGGAGCCTGACCAGCACTGCAGGTGCCCTGTTTTCCAGATGAGTGCTCTAACCATAACCATCTCCCCCACCGATACTCCTGCTTTTCCTACACCACACCCCGGGAAGAGGATTTTACCTTCTGAATAAAGAGAAGTGCCACAAAGCCTGAGGTCAGGACTTGTTTCAGTTGCACTTCTGCTCCTAACATCTCCTGCTGGCCTGCTCCAGGAAACTCACTTGTGCAGCATGGTGGCACTCCATCCCTCTGCAGAGACACCAAGGCTTAGAGTATGCGGAGAGAGACTGTCTCCTAATTTAGACACTGAAGTACTCTCTCTGGGACCTTAGAGATGCCTTAGAATGAGGCTGTAGAGTTTTATTTACTGATAGACTAGTAGGAGTTTAAATTTATTGTTTTTAACTCTGATGAGTGTTTTATATAACGGCAGGTAAGAGAAAAACATTCAGGAAAAATGGCTTGTGAGGGAAGGAGAAAAGTGTCTCAGTCATCCCTGCTTCTGACGTTAACAAACAGTGCGTAGTTTATTATAGTGGGTGTAAGCTTCAACCAAAGCCTGTTCAAGAACCACTTATATTGTTTTTTTGCTATTGATTATATTCAGAATACAGGTTCCTAGTTCGTGTGCTAAGAATCAGGTTGCTGGGTTTAGATAGCTGCCCTTATTCTGCAAAGTGAAAATTAAGAGCCTAGGCTAGGCAGTTTGAACATGATCCAGAGGCAGCTGCCTGTCAGAGAGCAACCTGTTTAGACCCTTTCATGGCTCAGTATCCTTAACTCTGCACAGGTAGTATACAGAACAGCCTCATCATATGAATTGCACTTGAGGTGGACATTCATGGAAGTGGAATTTCAGAATGTTTTAATAAATATTAAGATAGAAAAATATTTTTTTTCACAGCTTGATAATGTAGACCCAGATTAATGTTAGGTGACAAGAGGGATGGTGATTTCAATGCTTTTGTCTTCCTTAGGGGAAGTCATATTATGCCTGATAGCATTTGAAGTAGGAGACCAAAGTGTAATTACAGCTAAAAAGAGTTGTATTTTTTCCCTTGGATGAATAATCTGGAAGGGAAGCAAACTCAAGGGAAACAAACTCCTAGCTGTTGAAGGAATTAAAAAAAAAAAAATAAAATTGAGTGCTCAGCTGTAACAAAACAGGAGGCACTGTTTTTTTTACTCTAGACTCTAAATGTTACCGCTTTTCCAAATCCCACTTTCCTGATCACTGAGGAAATATATAGTAATATCTTTTCCCTAAAAAGTACTACTAATTTCCTTGTGAAATTATTTTCAGCCAGTCATGAATCTGCAATATTTTATTCCACAGCATTCCACAGCAAATGACTTCTACTTGAGAACAGTAAACAAAAAGTTCCAGGTATGATGATATTCAAAGAAGATATTAAAATAAACAAACAAAAAAAGCAACTAAAATGAAAGAAAAGCAGAGCAAAATAAATCAAGAAAAAGTATAACAAGGAAATATTTTCCTAAAATGATTACAGTTTTAGTGTGAAAAATATTCTCATTAGTATAATGTACATATGTATTTGTGCATGGGTGTGTGCTTGCAGATGTATACTACAACTGTGACAACTGAGAGAAGTATTTTCAATTATGCCTTGAAAGAAGAAAATAATATTTCTCAGTTGTTGGCCATTTTAGTCATCTGTATTATAAACTGAAGAATGTGAAAATAGCTAGATTATGTTAGAAAAGAACAGTCTAGAAGGAAATATAACCATTTTCCTTGTGTAGCAAGAAAGATTACATATGCATGTTTTGCTTGCTTTAAAGCTAACTTTTCTATCTTCCTGAAAAATTATCAGTAAAATGCAGTGGAAATGACAGTGATGTCCTATGGATATTAGCAGCCTACCCACCTTTTCATGATACTACAGTAAGATTAGAAAAAATCCTTATGAGAAGGAAGCTTTAACATGCTCTAGTAATAAACTGAAAGCTTTGAGAAAAAATGTTTTAAGGAGAGACAAGTATTTTATCATTAGCTCATTTTTTCATCAATCAGTCCAAATTCCATTTGTCAAAACCAAGAGAGATGCCTGGAACTTCAAGAATCTGAATATGATGTAGGTAGAACAGATATATTCTTACCTCCTTTCTTAAGAAGTAACAGTCACTTTGATAACGATCTTCGTGTAGTAAAGTAAGTCAAACCTAACATTCACAATTTTAACACAATTTTAATCCAAGAGTCACAACTTAGCTCTTTATTGAAAGCACAAAGTGAAATGGAAGAAGAAATATACAGCTGCAGCAACAACAACAGGAAACCATAAGAAAAAAGGGGGTGGGTTCTACATCTTGATCTGAATATACTCAAGGTAAAAGTAAATTTGACTTACTTTGATAAGTGGTTGCATAACAGATGTCCTACCATCTCAAACTTTCTGTTTTTTTTTTTTTTTTTTTTTTTTTTGTTGTTGTTTTTTTGTTTGTTTGTTTGTTTGTTTTTTTTCAGGGTATCTAACAGTTAAAACTTGGCTTCTTTAGGTTCTTTTTAGCTTCTCAACTATTTAGACCCAGACTGATTTGGGATCCTGAGTAACAGGGCTTTTAAGTTTGACTCAGAATTGAAGAAAGAGCAGTTGAGGAGCCCACAAAATGACCTTTTTGGTGCAGTTCCAGTTTTCTTATGGCCCCAGGACAGGAGAACCACAGCGTTTCTCCAGGAACCATCAGCATTAGTGTTTCACTTTTGAAAAAGCTCTCCTTGTGCTTCAGCTTTCCTAGATTTTCAGTAAACTTAAAATCTGGAAAAGTTTGGTGTCACTCATGTTAGGAATGAAATAAAAGATTAGAAAAGTAGATTATTTTTCAAACAAAGAAATATGTTGTATTTAAGATTGGCACTGTTACCATTTCCCTGAAGCTTTCCATTTCTGTTAGGAAGTGTAACTACAACTGCAACTGTTTTGGAGGATAGCAGCTGTGTCCAAACTATAGCACTCCTTAAGTTTAAAGGTTGATTTTGATTTTGCTTATTTCTCTCAGGCAAAAAATGTTTTTGAAGAATATGCAGGAAGTGTATAGAACAAGAAAGATTTATATCCTCAACTCTATTATTGGTGCATTAAAACTTTTTTTGGTTGCATGTTCTCTCTGAGCTGTGCTTGTTATGTGTTATGTAGAAATGTAAAATATTAATACTCTTGAAACTTCAGAATTTTGGCATAAAGCAGAATATATTTAGGGATCTACCTGAAACAAACAAACTAAAAAAAAAACCAGGTGCCATGTCACTTCTTAATTTCTTCCCATATATTTGTATAAATTGCTCAGACACCCAGAGCTGTAACCATGAACGACTATGTCTATCCACACCCGTAGTGTGCAACATGAGGAGTTAATTCTGGCGTGTTCACACCACAGGCCTGACTGGAAATGAATAAAGACAGAAGATACTGAAGTCTGCTCACTGACACTTGCCCAGCACAGGGAGTCAGGGCACTGAGTAACAATCTGGGATTGTCTTTGTACTAAGATTATGTTTCTATAAAATGTACAGGCTAGTATTCTTCAGTGTTAGGTTTTTGTTGGTTTTTTTTTTTTTTTTTAATTTTTTAATTTACCATACTATTTACCGAGTTTCCTTGAAAATAGAGCCAGATGCTCAGATACTGTAGCTATGGACAAAGAAGTCCAGATTAGATTTAACTGTTACAAGTGGCAAATTAGGTTTTCCTTAAAGACTCAAGAGCTTCCATGGAGTGTTAAAACTTCATTGAAAGTATGATGGTAACTGGTGTTTCTGGTACTGTCTCCTTTAATCTCTCTCTTTTTTTTTTTTTTTTCATACCTGTCACAGACATGTTTTTTTAATATGTGACTATTAAAGACAGGTAATTTAGTCCCATGTTCTCTTTCACTCAAGATGACCTCTGTCACCTGAAGTTCTTCTCATGGTGTACACAAATGTCAGTTAACTTGGAAGCAACAATAAGGATGAACTCAGTTCTAGTATTGAAATCAGCTTTTCATCCTTCATTTGAAAACTACAATTAAAATAACATAGTACTAAATAGAACACCAATAAAATATAAGCAGTAACTTTAAATATATTTGTCTATCTAGAAGATATTTCTGTTTTGCCCTTGGATGTTGACCATGAAATTCAGAAGATTTTTTCTGAAGCAATCAATATTCATGCTTATAATGATAACGGGTGTCAAAATAGTAAAATGTATCTGGAAAATGGGCAACGGTTCCATGTTACCACGAATGACAATGGTTTTATGTAAGCTTTAGGGTTTTGTTTTGTTTTATTTTAAAACTGATCACAGTTTCTCAGAAGAAGAGGCAGGATCTCTCTTGTGTGCCTTTAACTAGAGCAGATACTTTTGCAGTGTCTTCAATTGAACTGAAATAAGGTTTCAGATACAATAGACACATTTTTTTTTTCCCCAGTTCAAAGGAGAAGGAAATCGGTTTTCTACTAGGAAAAATGGCTACTACAGTCAATTGTTCCAGTAAGTTTGAAGCAGGCTATCCCTAATTACAGATGCACAGTGAGGGCAGCAGTGCAGGTGGAATTTTACAGCAAATACAGTCCCAGAGGAAGAGTGACAGTGCAAAGAAAAGGTGGCACACAAAACATGAGAAAGATACAGAAAAGAAGCCAAGGAACAAAGTATAGGTTACCAGGAAGCACTTGAAGAAAATTATGCAGGGACAACAAGAAGGGGAAGATTGCTTGTAGTAACATATACGCTATGAGGGAATAAGACCTCATGAGTTACTTGGGACTCTCAGAAAGAAAGTTTTTGTTAGAAAAATATTTCAAATTCTCAGCTGTCACATCTTTCACTGGCACCCTATATAATAGTCAGTTATTCATCATGAAATAGCTAATTACTATTATGTTTTGCACTGAATTTAAGAAAAAAAGGAAAACATTACTTCCCTGCTAATCTGGATTTTGTATGACAAAAGAAGAAATATACCAAATATGAGTTTTGTTATTTATATACATATAAAACATACTAGCTCTCTTACTCTTTCAGATGACTAAAATAACTGATGAGAAAGTAAGAAGTGCCTTTGGAGACCTTGTGAAATGATACAGGTTTAGAGATGAGGCTTGCACAAGGTGAAGAAACTTATATTGTTCTTTATCTCAGTGTGCTTCAGTCACACACTATATACATCTTTGCTTTCAGGAACATAAAAGTTGTCTACTTATCAGCTTTTCCAGCCTTATGCTTATCCTTATCTTTTTTCACATTTGGTTGTTTGCCTGTAGGCAGGACCCTGATTTGTGTAATTAATTCTCTATCTATTAATTCTGTATTTATTCCAGCTACAGCATCTCAATTTCAGGATTGCACAGCCATGTCTCTACAGCCAAAAGTAAGTGGTGAAAAATTTGGTTTTGACTATCAGAATATGCTCTGTAAGCAATGATTACTTAAATTTGTCAAAGTGGTGCTTTTAATGGATGTGGTTTATTTTTTATGAAACACCGCTGGTATTAAATTCATACATATTACCAGAAGTAGCCAATCTTTAGTCTGAGATTCACTCAGTATTGGAATGTAAACCATTTATTTATGTCATGTTTCTCTTCACACTTACGAATTACAGCAATCAAAACAAATCCTGTGTTGTTTTTAACAAGTCTCAGTGGATCAATGACATGCACAGTAAGAACCAATAGTACATTCCCCCTGACTTCCTAACATCTTTCTGGATGCCTCTGAAAAATATTATATAGTTGGAAGTGCTTTCCAACAGGCATCCTGGTCTGGAGGTGGAGGGTCAGGAGCACATCATGAGTGCACTTCCCCTCAGTTTAGATACAACTGTAAGTTCTATAGTGTAATAACAACACAGGAATAAATAAAATCTGCATACAATATATATTTTCTGAACAAGGTGACAATATTATGGAAAATTATTTTAAAAATCACAAAATGTGCCAATTCCATATTTTCAAAACTGCTGTCTGGGCACTTTTAAGCTAGCCCCTAGCAATGCCAAAGCACATGTAGGCAAGATAACAAACCATTATCAAAGTGCACTTTCTTCTTTTGTTTAGGTGAGTACTGTGTTCATACATGTCCACAGAAATGTACAGAAGCTGTATCTAATATATGTAAATATACACAAAATCGAACAATTAGAATCAGCTATATCAGATAAATTGTGCCTTTTGTTACTCTCATAGACTAGTGGTTTTTATTAAAATACATATTAATTGCCAGTCAGTACGTCTCTGCATATTGTCTGAAAAATAGTTTTCCAGTTTTATTTGTTGTCTTCCTTATGATGTTTTCTTGAAGTATATTATTTCCTGTCTTCTGTCTTAATGGAATTACTTTATTACTTAATTTAGCAATCATAAAAGATATCAATAAAAATTTAGACTTTCTATTTGCCCTCCTGGCTCCTTCAGCAAGCTATACTACTAACTACAATTTTTGTTCACTGAAAGCTCCCATTAAATGCCATTTTTTGAGGTATTTTTAGGCAATGAAACATAAGATTTGATTTTATCTGACTTTTAATTAAAAGCGAAAACAGAATACAATTAGATGGTTATGATTAAATTATGCTATATTGCTAACATTAATATTTAATACAAGCAGATACGGACAAACTTCCTGAAGTCTCTGTTACAAACATTATTGTTATATCATTACCTCAGTTACTACTGATTATCTTATAAAAATAAATGCTTTAAGAAAATTGAGGTAAACCTAACTGGAATAATTTGGTTTCCAGAAACCATCCAAATTCCAAATGAACTACTGATGTCAACAAAGGAAAGTTTTTCATTTCTATTATTTTGAAAAAGTCTAAGTGCTTTAATCCTAAAAATATTCAATTAGTCTCCTGCTAAACTACCCAGATCCACACTTCTTTGTGGCCTGCTTTTTAATTTTGGAAGTCAAATAGCCCCAAATGAAAGGAAGCAAGCCTTAAAAGACACGTGTTCTTATCACTTTGTGTTGTTCAGGAGCAAAATGACCTTGCTGTGAATGTGTGACTTTATTTCCTGACAAAATATGAAATTAGGCTTGTATCACTTTGCCTCCGTAATAAAAAAGAGAAAGGTATGTGGGAAGGAAACCAGAAATTCAAATTTGTGAGTTCTCCATCTCCTCTGAGAGAGATACTAAGACAAAATAAAATTAAAAAAAAAAGCAGTGGAGGCTGAGGTTGCAGAATACCAACTATACATATTGATATCACAGACTCATAGAAAGGTTTCGTTTGGAAGAGACCTCTGGAGTTCAGCTGGTCTAACCCCTTGTTCAAGCAGGGCCACCTACAGCAGATCTATCAGAATTGTGTCCAGATGTTTTTTTTAATATTTCCAAGGAGGGAGACTCCACAACCTCCCTGGGCAACCTTTACCAGTACTTGGTCATCCTCACAGTAGAAGAGTTTCCTGGTGTTCAGAGGGAATCTCTTGTGTTTCAGTTTGTACCCATTGCTTCTGGTCCTGTCACTGAACACCACTGAAAGAGACTATCTCCATCATTTTTACACTCTCCCTTCAGATATTTGTACACACGATGAGATCCTCGTGCATCTTCTCAGCTCCAGGCCAAACAGCCCCGTCTTTCTCAACCTTCCTCATAGGAGATATGCTCCAGTCCCTTGATAGAATCATAAAATCATTTAGGCTGGAAAGGACCTCTAGGATCATCTAGTCCAATCTTCATCCCAGCATCTCCCTGACCCTAGACCATGTCTTGAAGCACCACATCTACTTGTTTTTTGAACACCTCCAGGGATGGTGACTTCACCACTTGCCTGGGCAGCACATTCCAATGGCTAATCGCTCTTTCAGTAAAGAACTTCTTACTGATATCCAAACTAAACCTCCCCTGGTGCAACTTGAGGCCATTTTCATCATCAGCTTTGTAGCCCTTTGCTGGTCTCTGTCCATTAGTCCATGTCTCTCTTATACTGGGGAGCCTAGAACTGGACCTAGTACTCCAGGTGTGGCCTCACGAGCGCTGAGCGAAGGGGAAGGATCACTTCCCTCAACCTACTGGCAACACTCCTAATGCAGCCCAGGATACCATTAAGCCTCTTTGCCACAGGGCACATCATTGGCTCATGTTCATCTACACGTTCAGGAGGCCCCCCAGGTGCTTTTCTGACAAGCTGCTTTCCAGCTGGTGGGCCCCCAGCATGTATTGGTGCTTGGGGTGAATCCTCCCCGGGTGCAGGACTTTGCACTTCCCCTTGAGGAATCTCATGAGGTTAAATGCTAGTGTCTGCAATTTTTTTTATTTCTGTATATAGAAGCAATTCACATTCTCGCTTCTTTGAGATAGTTAATACTTGTACTTTTTGCCACATTTTTGAAAATGTAAGATCACTGCTTTGCATGTACGGATAAACTTGCATTTAAGTGCACTTTAGGAATTTGAGTTAGGTTCCACTAATTTACCTCATATTGGTTTAGAGATTTTTATACTCAATTTGCAATTTTCCTAACGTGTTCTCTTATACCTGAAAGGATTTTTCAGTCATTTAAAACAATAACTAGAAACCTTTAATAGAAAAGGATTGTAAATGAAACAGAATAATTATTTTGCCGTTAGTTCATATCTATATATACTTAGGGTAGTCACATTTATGTTCAAGAACACAAGAACAACAGTTACAAAAATAGAGGTCTTGATTCAACTAAGTACTCAGATACATAATTTAGTTTTGAGGCCTTGATAATCCAAATGAATTCAGTGTCTAAACTGCTTCAGTACTATATACTGTATATTTCAATTATATGTTATGTGAGAGTCAGAACTCATACTTAATACCTTCAGTTATATGTATTAAACTCTAATATTCCATTTATTTCTAGATACAATCAACTATGTAGCTACACAGCTATCCTGCAGTGCATCTCACTTATTTCCACTCATCTAATCAGTAACTTTAATATTTTTGGTACTATCTGAAAAGACTGCTACTTAGCCTTAATTAAATATTCAGTTACAGGTTTTGGATGCACAAAGTGAGTTTTTTAGAAACCCTTTTCTTTTATTTGTTGCAACAGACTGAACATTCCAGTAACATTTGTTTGGCTGATATATATAGATTGGTTCTCATACAGTATTCCATTTATGCATACATGTGTGTTATTGGATGTTTTATGCTTATGCATTTATGTCCAGCTGATTTTGTGAATATGGCATATCACTTTGCCTAGAAAACACCATGCATGTTTTTCACAGTAAAACATAGGAAATATAAATAATACCTAAACAATATTTATTTTGCAGCAACATACATTTTTTCCTCTAGATGGCAATATATGGCAAGAAATATTGTCAATCTGTTTGCAGTACTTTAAAACATTGAATTTGACACTCTCCAGAAGGCATTTAAAGTGAAATTACTCTTTCTTTTTGCTTTAATTTTTTTTGAGGGTGGGTAAGTACAACACAATAAACAAAGAAGAAAATAGGTATAAAACTGGAAGAAGTAAATGAGTTAAAACTATCAGTTACAGTATATAAAATACTTAAATACTTGCCTATAACCAAAGGTCACATGGACTTTTATATCAAGGTAACCCGTATAAGTATTTCCCAAGTATATTCATATTTTTCACACACATTGCTGTAAGAAATGAGGCTTTTACATTTCCATATCAAGACTTAAAAATTCCATATGGACTCATTAAATTATCTGTATTGATCACTAATTAAAATATAATACAGCATAAATAATATACTGAAACTGTGATTAATACTGATATGGAAAATTATTTACAGTATATTAGAGGTAGCAATGTTGTTGTAGATGTGATGATTAAAGAATATAGAAAGAACTAATCTGTCAGGAGAGGTAGTATCTTTCTTACACTAGTCGCTTTAAAGCAAGGCATTAAAATAGACATGTTTCCAGGCATCCCAGTCAAAAATAGTTATATTATATTTTCCCCTTGTCCATACCTTTTAATCCTGGCTATTCTTTTTCTGTTCTAGCATACTATAATAAAAAGATAGACTGTATTGTCTTGCAAACATTAAAGAGAAGATCAAGGGTTTCATGACAGCAATGCACCAGCATATAGAAATCTGGAGCTTGTATATTTATATGTATACTTCCAGAAAATAATGTGTGCATCTACTGAAAAATAAATTAAGACTAAATTCAGCTATACTAACCAACTTGAAATATCCTTTTTTCTATACATGAGTTTGTTTTTTTTCTCTATAGAAAGAAAAATAATTACTGCTACTTTACTGGAAGATTTTCACTTCCACTCTTTTCAGCGGAATCTGATAGAGCAGTAAATCAGCCCAGAAGCTTTATTCATCATTTATCTTCCCCTGAAACTTCTGCTATGAATTCCTGAGTAATTACTCAATTGTTTTTCCACCACTTTTGTCAAGTGAAGAGGTGATCTGGTGGCATGATATGAGGACACTGAGGATAAGCTCTGCAGCTGGAGAGGTCAACTCACTGTGAAATGTGGCCATCAGAAGGACTAGGAGGGGGCAAGGAAAGATGGCTGAGATTACAGTTTCATGGCAACATGTCTGCAAATTTATGTAAGTTAGTTACTTTGCCTCAGGAAAATTCTGTGCTTTAGGGCTACATTTCTTATCACTGTATATGTGCCCCCTTGAAGAAGAAGTGTCTAAAAACCCTTGTGTTGAACTGGTATTATTTGCCTTTTGGATATGATTAGGAGGAATGGGTGGTCCCTGAGACTAATAAATACAAAAGGGAAAGGCACAGATCAAGACAATTGGGCATTGGTGGATACTGATAGTGGACAAGCTGTGAGCATTTCCTTTGAGATGGCAAAAGGATGAAGAGGACCTCTCTGTTAACTCTATAGATTTTAAGATTGCTTAAGAAAGGAAAAGAGTAGAAAAAATGCTGGCTAATTTCACTGTAGCAAACAGATAAAAGCTGCAGGCAGATATGTGAGAGTTAAGAATGCAGTAGAGGAGTTTGCTGGCTGGTTTCTTTGAGATAAAAATCTGAAGGTTAAAAGACTAGTGGAGAGCCTGAGCTGCAAAGCATAAATAGCATAGGAAGATCTATACATCTTTCTGTAGATAAAACACTGGTGAAGCTAGTTAGCTAACAACAAGGCTGTAGTAGTGCAGGTATGCCACATCAGAGGTTATTTCTCATGGCGTAAAGTTGTTGGAGAGCAAGTTTGAGAGTAAAAAGGACTAGGACAAAGGAAATGTCCAACCTCTGGTCTAGAATAGAGACATATATCTACCAGATGCCTCTTCTTCCCACTGTCTTATTTCCTCCTCCCATGACTCAAGAGACTGCTTTCTTCAGGATTTAGGGTGGTACAGGGACCCAGGTGTGGTGCAGCTCTTACAATACAGCCTTTCTTCGTTCATAGCCTAAGGGAAATGTATTTGGAAACCTGCTGCACTTTGGTGATCTCCAGCTGCTAGATCAGCCCTGTAGCATAACTTGCAAGTCTCAAGTTTTTCCTATCGGTACCGAGACCTTGTCACCTTTCTCTCTGTCTGGAATTAGTGAACCATGTAACAAAAGCATCAAACTGCCTTTTGCCACCACTATCTTTGGCATTTATATGGCTTAGAGAGATTAGATCAGGGAATTATTATGACAAAGTGTCAATCAGTAATTATAAACATGTATCAATCAGAAGTGGATGCAGAACGGTTGAGATTCATCTCACTAAACTAGATTTCTAAGAGGTAGTCATCCATTGTTGAAACTATCTGCCTCAGCCTTCTTTAATCATTACTGTGAAAAACCAGGAAGATACCCCAAATAATTAATTTAATCCTAAATTAAGCATTTAGGACAGATTTGACAAGAAAGTGACCAGACTAACACACTAAATTTAGGTGAAGGGAATCTCATTCAATGTCTGCTCTAGACAGCCCTAGTCTGACTTGGTATGTGTTGTCAAAAAACCCTGTAACTGCTCTAGGATCCATACATACGAGGACTTTTATTATGACAGTAATGAAGCTACATCAGCGCTACAGCAGTTTAAGCTGAGGAAGAGCTGGCCTGCAATTTTGTTACCATGTCTACCACATTAAATAAAGTCACCCTATTTTTTTTGGAATAGTACTACCACAGGATATATGCTTGCTAACTTGTTACAGATTGGGGTTTGCACTAAGGCAACTGAATTCATTAAGTATTTTCATACACAAATTTTCTCTAATGAAGACAGCCCATTAGATGCCGTGAAACTAATACTTCCCTGCCTTGAAGCTTTTGAGCTCATTTCCATCTGTGCTAAGTTTGAATGTAAAATGCTGTAAAACAGCAGTGTCTGCTCACTTAGCACTTATTTTGAAGAGTAGTAAGGGAGATGAAGGGCAAGGAAGATAACAGTGATATTACCTTGCTGCAGAAGGTTGTACAAAATTGAATTAGTTCATTAAAGAATTGGTTCTTTGTGCCATATTCAGAGCAGAAACTACTGTGAACTATTCCCTTAAAAATCTGATCTTATATGTTAGGGCTAGAATAATTATAATAGAGTTATTCACTGAAAAACTTAACCTTTTCCCCTTGAAAAATCCTTTCTGATAACTTCATCCTGTAGATCACCTGAACTGCTTTTTCTTGTGTCACCTCTGACATAACAGGGAATGCATCATTCTTGAAATTTGCAATGTCTTATCTGTATTTTTAAAGATCTCATGTAGTATCTATACATATTTAGGGACCTGTTGCAATTTCTATGAAGTATGGAACATCTTTGACTCATTTAAAAAGAAGGTAAGATGCATTCTGGAACATTAAGTACAATGCTAACATACAGATTAAATCACAGTAATTAGCAAAATTCCACATAGCTTTTGAATAGCAGACGCTAAAGAAAGTGGCTGCTCTTGGGATTGTTACCTGTACCAAGATTTATCTGTGGATTCAAACCCATGCTTAAAATCCTAGACAGCTTCCTGCAATACCAGCTTGGAAAGGGTCTTTTCTTCTATATTTCATGTATAGGATCTTTTGACCTAGGCATTGAACTTAAAAGGAGACTAACATATCTTTGGCATTTGACAAAGAGTCTTCGTGAAATCCCAAGTCTAGGGAAAAAATGTTCACAGCTGAGCTGTTTCCAATGATACCAGCTTCTGAGCAAGAGGATTACATACAGTTGTCTCCACCCAGAGAAGCAGATAGGGTACTGTATGGCCCAATTTGTGCTAGGTATGTATACTCTGGATGCTGAAATCCGAAGTGTTCTTTATGCAAGTATTAAACTGACTTGTGAATGATTTCTTCTTTATCTATTTAATGAGAAAATGACAGTTAGCCTTTCTCCTCCAGAGCTGGTGTCTGTACTCCCCTGCCTGCACCACAATTTCCACCACACTGCTTTTGCTGGTGCTAGTGTTTGCAAGACCATTGCCAAATCAGGAAGCTACTCTGGCAGAGACTTAGCACTACACAGAAAGAGCTTGTTGTTGGCTACAGCACTGTCAGTTCTCAGAGCTGTCTTGATGCCTGAATCTCTGTGTATGCACAAGGAAGACAGTCGGAGTGAGGGAGGGATGACCTTCTCATCAGCAAAGTCAATTTAGTTTAGATTAAAGCAACTGCGTCTTTAGTCTGCACCAGCAAGGTTCAAAGTTTCACACAGCTGGTGTGTTCTTCTCATCATGTTACTAAAAGTCCCTGTGGAAAAAGTGTTAAAACTTTGAGAATAGTGTCCTTTTGCACATTTTAAAGGAAGATAAATCAGTCAAACATTCTGACTATATACTTCCAATTTAAAGAAAAAAACAAACCCAGTGGGTCAGACAGAAACCTCTTCCTCTGTTTTCCCATTTGGGCTTCCGTCTGTCTACTGATATTGATTAATGCTCAGCTCTTACTTTTCTAGGGTAATTATGTATGACAGATCATTATGGATACCTAGAAGGAGTGATGGGAAATATTATAACTTCAGATATTTTTTGAGACACTGTTTGCCACGGGGTTCTGTTTCCAGTAGTAAGAGCCAGATAATAAAATACAAATTATTCTAACATCAAACAGAGACAGTAAATAAAATGTATTGGAATAGTTCAATTTATTTTCATTGAGTTGCTATCAGTTGCTGCTTTGTTGCTTAATGGAGGGGAAAAAAAATCCATTATTTCTAGGGCACATATTTTAAAAGTCAAAATGCTTGAATATGTTTCTGTAAGTTTGTTGTAATGATCTGGTCCTGAGGTTCCTCAGCTGTAAAACAGGAATAATTTTTCACAGGGGTGTAAAGAGACATAATTAGCTAAGATTTAAGAAATACTTTGAAATCCACAGATGGAAAATTTTTCAAGTTTATGCTACATGAACAGTGTTCCAAAGAGCTGAGTATGTTACTCAGATAATATTCTGCCAAAATACTCTGCCAAATATATAAGTATCAATCAATCTGTAAAAGGGAAAACAAATTCAGAATTGGTAAAACTCTGCACATCATGGTAACTAATTAAATTAACAGTAAATGGAGTGGCATGCTTCTGATGTGGAACAGTAACTACCTGACATGATTATTATAAAGGAAACTTCATCTTTCATATGTTGGGAGTGGATTTTTCTTTTAAGAGGCAGTAAAGAAGTTACTTTCTTTACAGAACAGGCCATCATTGGACAATATTTGGACACATAACTGTAAGCCAAGAATTTTACTTTGATTAGTGAAGGAACTTAAATACAGATTGGCCCAGCTAACTTGAAGTGTCTAATTTAGAGTGCAATTGTTCAAATCTCCCTGAATATCCAATTAAGAGAAATAAGTATATCTCAGGACAAGAATAATTGTAAATGGATGGGTTGAATCACCCTTTAAATCTGTCTGTTTCTCTTTACTTTGTGTATAGGGAACTCGTGTTTTATGTTTGACTGTTTTCCTAACTTTGTGCCTCAATTGCTGAATCAATGTAATGAAAGATATCACCTAATAAAGGAGAAGAAAGCAGTGCTAGCAACAAGATCAACTATTCTATCTCTTTTTAAGAGGCAAAAATTGAGGAAAACAAAATACAGAATGTAAAACAACAACAGCAACAAAAACCCAAGACAAAATTCTATGATTCTATGATTCTAGTTATTGAGATATACTTTATTTTTATAGTGGTATCCTGTTCATGACAAGGTATATCAGCAAATATATTAAAAGAACCAGATATAGTATAGGCAATGGATGAAATACTGTGCCAAGATTTTAATCGTGTATTGTTTTATATATAATAGCATAACACCATACAGCTCAAAAGCACACAGATGAGCCCTTGGTTTGAGAGGAGTTCAGGGAACAAAAAAGCTGCCTGCAGCTAGCTTTCCCCACCTATGTCTGGCACAGACACATTAGCTAAATGCTTTATTTTATTGCTAAATAGAAAGAACCAAACGGTGAAATTTTAGCAGCGAGCAAGAGCTAAAGCTGGCAGAAGAAGAAAACCAATATCATTCAAAGAAAATAGAAACAAGGAGGCAGCAATATGGTCCAAAAATGAATAAAAGACAAAGGACCACATTCAAAACAAAAATAGGTTATAAAACATGGCTAGAGATAAAATATTCCCGGTGGAAGTAAATGGGAGAGGCACTATATCTCATATTGTGGCCAAGTAGAGAATTGTGCAAATCATCCTTTATACTGCCACCAACTTCAGTGTTATCCACTTTTTGGCACTGTAAATTTATTGCCATGCTTTTTTGGTGGTACTTTTAAAATCTTTTTAATGCCTTTGGTGGTGGTGGTGAGTTGCTGTCAACAAAGATTTGTTACATATGCCTACTTCTGACTTCATCAACTGGAACCCAGCAAATTTTGGATATGTTAATGTGCACTGAATGATGAGATGTGTGAGCGAAACCTTTGCTCTTCATTTAAAAAACTTTTAATTATGAGGGCCTTTTAAGACCCTCATAGTTATCTCCCCATAATAAAACAGAAATAGGCCACACCTCAAACAAAGCTGCATGCCAGCACACGGGATGGACAGAAATGTGATGTTATCTCACAGAAGTGTAAATAAAAACAGGTATAGAGATTGTGAATATTCTTCTAGTGAAAATCGTACATTCTGCACATTTATCAGATCAACAAAATGGCTAATGTAATATCCAACTGCCAGCAAAGTGAAATGGTTCTACTCCTCCTACCCTCATCCCCTCTGCATCCACTCTAACACTTATCAGATATGATGAACAGATTGTTTGATAAATAAACAAAATCAACATCATAAAGAAGGGAGTCATTTTCAGTCTCTTTTAGAAGCTGAAATCAGCCAAGAGGGTGCTTCCAGGAAGAGCCAGAGACATGACAGCATTTGGGTATACAGAGGGAAGCCAAGGAGAAGAGCTGGGTGTCCACGGCCATCTTCTGTAGCAGTAACTGGCTCATATCTGTTGCTGAATTTCTCCCTTAGAAAGAGAAAATCCCCAAGAACACAAAAGAAGGAAGTAACAAAGCATGACATAAAATCACTGATAATGTTTCTGCCATTGAGGAAAAGCTAGAGAAGGAGAATATTTATGTTGAATGCAAATAGTTCCAGCCTTCCAGCTCTAGGGAGGAAGACTTTGTACATCCTTT
Source organism: Eurystomus glaucurus suahelicus (assembly GCA_032159205.1). Lineage (NCBI taxonomy): Eukaryota > Metazoa > Chordata > Aves > Coraciiformes > Coraciidae > Eurystomus > Eurystomus glaucurus. Next base: position 107,819 of record JAVFHW010073970.1, on the reverse strand, counting down.
ATCAGGGAAAAAAATAGGATTACAACAAAGAAGTGACTGATTCTACCATCAGTTGACTGACTCTACCATCTGTTTCTTTTCTGAATGGAAACAGTTTATGTTTTGTGATTTTTTTTCTACTGATTTAGCTCACAGAAGGGACAACAAAAGTGTCACTGGTTTGACTTCTTTTTAAAAAGCCCCACCTGGAAACAAGTTCTTCTGAACCAAAATGGATAAGTGATTCAGGGAAAATGCTTGGGAAAATCTCAAATGGGCAAAGAAGCTAAAAAAATATCCAAATGGTGACCAAATGGAATTAAAGGCAATCTGAGAGTTCCCCCTAAACACTGATGCCCTGTCCCTCCCCTCCCCCCCAAGAAAAAAAGAATGCAAGAAGGGATGCAGTAAAGTCTTTGCTGCAACAGTATGATGAGTGGCCTCTGCTTTGTTTGTTTTCTGGACATGTGTTTCATGCATTGTCAAAGAAATTTCTCTGGGTGGCCAGAGAATAGGCTATTTTGCCTGTTTGCCTCATCCAGGCTGGAGCAGAATGGGTCAAGGCAAATACCAGGGTAGCATGCCAGGGAGCACCATCCCCAAAAGCCACTCAACAGGGCAGGGTAGGCTTTGGTGGGAAGCTCTTACTGTACAGTATTATGGAAGAAGGAAATGAAAGATCCAGGGTGATCCCTAAACAGGGAACAGATGAGTTGCCAAACTTAAGACAGTGGTCAGGAAGCTTTTCTTAGGGATGAAGACCTCAGGTGAAATGTTTTTTTTTTTTTTTTTTTTTTTTTTTTTTGCAACCATTGAAAACCACTGAAAATTGCTAGATTGAGATCAACTGGAAAAATGTATTCAAACTTCTTTTCTACACTTTGTCTTATCTGTCCTATTGGACGGGTTCTGCGTTTTTGTGAGGTATTTTGGCTTGGTGTTCTGGTGAGATTGGAAATGTATTTTCTTTAAGAAAAAAACTCTTGGAAATTCTGACTCACTGTAAGCATTTTGTCTAGCTGGCCAAGGAAGCACATGAAAAAAAAAAAAAGTTTTCTGATCTCTTTCTAGGATTAGCTCAATTTCTTCAGAACAAGGAAGTAAGAAGCATTTACTGGGCTGGGTATAGTTAAACTACCTCTAGTAGCTACTAGCCATGTAGCTACTTCAGGGAACTGTGCATTTACACCTGCAGCAAGAAATTACAGCTCTCTGCCATGCAAGAAATGAGTTGGCTGTACTCAGCATCAGCTTTCGGGTTATTGCATCTTCCTGACAGGAATGTACCAAACAGAGTGGTCCAAGAGAGAGTCATGTTTGAGCAATGCCTTGGACATCATCATTTTAAAAATGAAGACAAGTTGACTTGTAAGAGATGTCAGGTAGACATTGCTGTGTCTGAAAGATTAAGAGAGTGTGTCTGTGTTTTAGGTGGCACCTCCCCCACCCTGTATTTATATTTTAGTGCTCCTTTTGTGATGTGACAAAACAAAATAAAGTGTTTTGTCTTTGATGTGTATATGGAATATATATTTTTTCTAAATATTTGTTTGTGTCACAATATTTTTTGGTTGCCTATAGAAAGAGCTTTTCATGATTCTGTTTGTAGAAAATAGTATAAGTTTCCATATTCTTTATCTGTGTATTTTTTTTTTCAGTCACATAATCTTATTACTTTCTTAGGTCTAGATTGTTCTTCCTCAGATAAAAACTTCCCCCCCTCCTTTTTTTAAGTCAAACCCTTTGACTACAGTGGAAGCAGTTATGACAAATATTACTATTCAGAGTGAGTAAGGGTGTTGCAATCTTGTCTTTAATGTGTATCTTTTCCATAGCTGATTTTAAGAAGATCTTGATTTTTTTTTTATTACTACCTTGAGAAAAATGATCAGAGGAGCAATTTTTCAATTATCTATATTACATTCTTTATGATACAGCTAAGGGAGAAGGGAAATTTTCTAGCTTCATTGTTTCTTTATATTTTTAGTACACACAGAAATTGTTTGTTTGTTGGTTTTGGGGTTCTTTTATTTTATTTTTTTTAAGCATTTCTTGATACTAACATATTTTATTGACACAGTAGTTATTAAAGACCAAAATTAGTGAAAATGTTAATGTTTTCTAAGTGACTACCCAGAGAATATGCAATAACCATTATTGTTAAAGCTCCCGCATTGGCAGTAAGGATGGCAGATAAACTGGAATGTTTCAGTACTTCAATTCAGTGAAATTGAAATGTAAAGAGTCCAAAAGAAGCTTTGTTAGGTTTTCAAAAAGCTAGCACTTGGGTTCATACCCAGCTGCAATGGCACAGTGCAGTACTGTCTATTACTAGTGCCAGTTTCAACGCCATTGCGCAAAAACGTTACTGAATATCCCTAACATCATTTGGTCTGCAAAATGAACCCCTCACTCAAATGAACGTGTCTCTCTTCTTTATACGAAGACAGTACAGTGTGAGCATTTGCTAACTCATTGTCCTTCTGTTGTGTTCAATTATTACTTTCATCCCTTTTTTCTTTTGTACTTAATTCTTTTCCCACTTCCCCTCCATTTTATACCTGAAACATAATAAGGCTCAATGTGATAAAATGAAGTGTTTATAGACATTACCTTCCAATTACACACTCCACACACCAACATTTAACTTGATGGATTTCTGTTTTAGTCGTTAAACTGTATGGTAATCTGTGTACTATGGCTTTTAAAAAAAGGAACGTCTGCCTCCATGCAAGAGAAACATAATTGGAGAGATTTAATCTGAGTTCTAAAGAGTTAGCTGTAACTGTTAGGGCAGTGACTAAAATATGTGAGTGGATTTAGCTGGGTTGGGTCTAACCCCCTTGTTTTTCTCAAAGCCTGACATTCTCATGGCATTTTACCATACAGAATTGCATTTCTTTCTGAGCAGGTGCAGTTTACTATCAAGTATGTAAAACATACCACACCATTTTCTGTTCAAGTTCACAATTACATGTACTGGAGGGGCTCTATTTATCCATATTGTTTCCCCTCCTAGGTCAGCATATCTAGAATCAGGTCATTTACTACCTATACCTCCCTGTTTCAAATGGCATTGTGCCAGCAAAGAACAATTTTGAGTTGCGGTTGGATCTCATTGATTTCAGTGAAGCCCCATTTATCATAAAACTGGGAAATTTAGTTGGAAATCAGTCTCAATATATTCTGTCACTGGAAAATTCAAAGACTTGTCCAGCTGTACAGTGTAGGGAAAGATGTAGAAAAGCAAACTCTACAGTTCATAGCGTGGTATTAGTAAAGTTTTTAGGACACTTAAAGAGTGATTGCATAATTCATAATGTAAAGCATTCTCAGTATTTGAGTCTGCTTCAGATAGAGGGAACACACAACTTTGCAGCAGAATTTTAAGGTCAAATCAGGTACAGTACTGTAACCTTATCTGAACAAATAGCAGCCAGTCAAGAAATTATGAATAATGTATGTGTGCCCATAGATCTCTTACAGTAATGGTAAGCTAGATTACCCATGTTTTGATATGTTCTTTCAATATTATCATTGTAAATTGCAGTGTGTTAATGATTAAAAAAACCCAACCTGTTGCTGAACAAATGTTATTTTAAAAGTAAATCTCAACTATGACTGGGTTCCAACCATGTTGTCTGGAACATCATATGTGAAGCCTGAGGGTCGAGCACAACCTACAGTGTGAACAAGTCCAAAATTGTAGGTTTCAGCTAGCAGGACAAAGAGGGATGTGCCTGTGTCTTTCTGTTAGGATATATTGTAATGTTTAATTCAATATCCTTGTCTTCTATGTGTGATTTTAAAAACAAATGAAAACTGTTGCTAACAAAACTGTAAATACTCAAAATTAGGAAGTTATGAGGAGGGCTCTTATCCTTGCTTCAGTGGAATGGGAATATGCCATGTATTCTCTTGTGTATTTATTGCATACTATGTACATTGGGACCCTGATCTTCTGTTGCTACCTCATATAAGCAATTGTATTTATTTAAAGAAGGATCATAAATATTTATATTGTTTGTATTTTGGTTTTGATGATACAAATTCCCAGTTCATATTTACATTCACACCCTTACACAAGAACACTAAATGTCAATGAGAATTGTATACTTTTCTGTATATCTACTTATACACTTAGAAATTTTTAAATTATTATTTTGAACATGTTTTTTTTTTTCTATTGTTACATCTAAACTATGTAATTTTAGATGTTAATTTTACTTACAGATGATCTTTAGGAGTGTAAGTGGAACAGTTGCTCATTAGTGTGTGAGGCAAGGGTAAACAGGTTGATTGAAAACTAAAGCAACTAAAGCAATATATTTTCTCTGCTTATCAGTAGTTTAGACATATTACTGTCCAAAAGTGAAGGTATAAATTAACTTGGATTAAATGTTGATTTGTTTGGAAAGGTTCTCTACCTTTCTTCCCCCTCCAGGTCAAAAGAATTGATTAAATGTATTGAAACAAAAATCTTGTCAGTTCCAGTATTGTTTAGGGGGGTTCCTACAGACAGTATCTATGAAATGGTATGATTTATTTTTTTCACAACACTATCTCTATCCCAAATGTGATACAATTGGGAAATCCCATCTGTGCATATCATCTGCTGCCTGTTAAATTACTTTACTCAAATTGGTTTCGGTTATATCTATCAACCTCAGGCTTAATGCGATTCCTGAGGAGGTATCAGTTACTGGCAAGAGTTTAAATTACCATTGTTCACAGGGTACTAGGACAGATTATTTTATAGGAATATTTCAGGTTTCCTCCAATTAAACTTAATACTGAAATATATGTCCAAAGCCACAGGTTTGGGAAGGTTAGTTCAGCTTAGTCACAAAAGAGTAGTAAGACAATATTCTCTGCAGTTGGAAGAAGGTTGAAATCCTTGAAAGGATTAATATAATATTTGCATTTCAAGTATTTCAAAATACATTTCATAGCTTTAAGTTGCTGAATTAAAGTATGAGAACAGATATCTCACTACCCAGAGAAAAGATTTAAATGGTTTTAAGCAAGAAACGGTTTAATGCTGAATCTTTTGAAAAAGTGGCCAAAAACCTGACTTGCTGTCTTTATTAATCTGATGATGACCAGAGTCAGTTGCTCGTTGGCTGACAGACATTCTTGCATCCTCTGGGGTTGGACTGGCTCCTTCTGGATAACCCAAAACTGAACTTCATTGTAGACCTTTATTTCTAAAAAAGGATGAACCAAAACCTGGGGTTTCATCAACGGGAATGTATTTATTTGTAGATATTAGCTGCTGTCAGGTAGGGAACTTAAACCTTCTCTCACCATTAAGGCTCCGAAGAGCTGGCAGTGACACAACCCTTTATTGGTATTATGTTCCAAGTAGTCTTCTATTTTTATTATCTTTTCCCATTGTTATAACCATGAACTGTTAAGGCAAACCAAAAATTAGATGGCACAAATAAATCCTTTTACTTTCTGATGATCTTCTTCTGACTTGTTAAAAGGATCATATGACAGAATAATTTGTTTACTTTTTAAATATATGTACAAAAAAAAAAAATCCATTAAAACAGTGAGGTTTTAAGATATAATACTGGATTATGAGTAGGCGGTAAAGGTGATGCCCAGTTGTAAAACACAAAACAGCTAAACAGAGTGAATGAACAAAGTTATTTAAAACAGATCAAAGCTAAAGAAGAAGAATTGTGCTGTGTATTTCTTCTGTCTAAAGCATGATTGAAAGGATTACTTATGGCTGATCATGTTTAATATATGTATACAATTTTGGTTTTTATTATTAAACTGAGAGAAATAGCATATGAAATAGTAATTCATTCAGGTTGATTGGACTTCATTCTGAGGAACTCTCAACACACATTAAATTTAATACACTAAAAAACATACTATAGTGAAATTTATGAAAAAAAATGTACACAGTTTGATAAAAAAAAGTAAACTTTAACTTCAAACTAGATACTGCTCTGGAAGGAAGTTAAATAGTGTTGAGGCTCACCCACAGGAATGTCAGAGATCTAATCTGATACATACTAAGAGGTCTCCCTCTGCAGAAGCCTTTGAAAGAAAATGTGTTTCCTCTCATTTTCTTTAGATTATACAATATTTAGAAACAGTCAGCAGTTCCAGCTTTAGTACTTCCAGTTGGTCCCTCGTGTGGGTTACTCATGTATTATTTAAGACTTGCAATGCTAGTATAACAAAACTCTGAAACAAATTTTCAGGATAAAAGGGTTGAGTATGAATACAGGCAGAACTGTACAAAAGATTCAGTCTGAAACAGAAAATACTCAGAATTAGTCTTTTACTTCTTGACAGCTAAATATATTAGGTGGTGGAACAGTATTTCAAGGGAAGCACTGAAAACTCAAATACTTGGTATTTTTAAACCTAGGTTTGGCAAGTATTTCGTATCACAGAATCACAGAATTGCCTGGATTGGAAAAGACCTTTAAGATCATCAAGTCCAATAATTAACCTAATACTGACAAGTCCTCAACTAAACCATATGTCTAAGCACTATGTCTATACATCTTTTAAATACTTCCAGGGATGGGGACTCCACCACTGCCCTGGGCAACCTGCTCCAATGCCTGATAACTCGTTCAGTAAAGAAATTCTTCCTAATATCAAATCCAAACTTCCCTTGAGGCCATTTCCTCTTGTACTGTCACTTGTTACTTGGTTGAACAGACCGATCCCCACCTCTGTACAACCTCCTTTCTGATAGTTGCAGAGATCAATAAGATCTCCCTTGATCCTCCTTTTCTCCAGGCTAAACAACCCCAGTTCTCTCAGCCACTCCTCATAAGACATGTGCTCTAGACCCTTCACCAGCTTTGTTGCCCTTCTTTGGACATGCTCTAGTGCCTCAATGTCCTTCCTGTGGTGTGCAGCCCGAAACTGAACACAGTACTTGAGATGGGGCCTCACCAGCACCAAGTACAGGAGTAAAATAATTTCCCTAGTCCTATTGGCCACATTATTCCTGATACAGGCCAGGACCTCATTGGCCTTCTTGGCCACCTGGGCACACTTCTGGCTCATGTTCAGTCAGCTGTCAGTCAATGCACCCAAGTCCCTCTCTGCTGAGCAGTTTCCAGCCAATCCTCCCCAGGTCTGTAGCATTGTATGGGGTTGTTGTGGTCAAAGTGGAGAACCCGGCATTTGGCCTTATTGAAACTCATACAATTGGTCTTGGCCCATCAATCTAGTCTGTTTAGATCCCTCTGCAGAGCCTTCCTCCCCTCAAGCAGATCAACACTTCCACCCAGCTTGGTGTTACCTGCAAACTTACTAAGTGTGAACTTGATCCTCTCATCCAGATCATTGACAAAGATGTTAAACAGGACTGGCCCCAGTAGTGATCACTGGGGAACACCACTTGTGACTGGCTGCCAACTGAATTTAACTCCCTTTATCACCACTCTTTGGGCCTGACCATCCAGCCAGTATTTTACCCAAGGGAACGTACACCTGTCCAAGCCGTAAGCAGCCAGTTTCTCCAGAAGAATGCTATGGAGAACAGTATCAAAGTCCAGATAGACAACATCCAATGCCTTTCCTTCATCCACTAAACAAGTGACCATGTTGGCATTCCCATAATCATGACCTTGGAACATTTTTGGCCCTGCACCACAGGTTGAGAGCAATGGAATTAATCACTGGCACACTTTTCTCTATGACCTTTCCTGAACAGAGTATAATATCAAATGAATTTGGCCACATAGGTAAGTTGAAGAGTTGGTTAAAATAGTTGATTTTAGGGGTTACTTGAGACTGTCACTATTTCTCTACAGTGAGGCTTATGTCCCTGTTAATGAGAGCATAGTCATCAGTTTCTTTTACCTGATACAAAGACCTAGTTTTTCTCAACACCCTCACACAGAAAAGTATCAACAGTTTCCCTGTGGTGAGCTCAACTGGCAGGTCTTGTCAGCTAATGAAGACTTCTGCAATTGCTTGACATGCTTTTTAAAAATGTAGTTTCCCAGATAGCTCTCTATTTATAATGTACTGCATACCTCAGTTTCATCTCCATCTTTTTACACTTGCTTTTTCTTAGTCACCCCCAGATGTCCTCTCTTACACTTCAGATATGATTGAAGCTTGCTTACAGAAGTTTAAACAACTTGCAATCAGCATTGGAGTTCTTTAACACACTAGTAATGCAATACACATCATTTCACAGAAGTCCTAAGCAGTACCTGGTAAGCCTCACAAACTGTAACCCTAAAAAGTCTGACTCTAGGCTTTGTCTCTGATAGGGAGTACATAGCTGCCACTGTCTTACTTAATGCCTTCAGATGAAACTCTGACAGCATAAAAAAAAATTAACAATTTTAATGTGTTTTGTGTACACTGACGTATTACAGGCAACCTTAGGAGTCCTGTCATAGTCACCAAACCAAGCAGTACTGAGAAAAGACATGGCTTGTAGATGGAGGGATGTTATTTTCTTACAATAACCTATATAGTTGGAAAAAGAACATAAGAAGCCCTTCTTAAGTCTGATGTAAAAGCAACAGACTTCAAAGCTGAATATGTGTTGACAACACCTGCTCAGTTTGATTTGTATAGATTTCTCTTTACATTTGTGCCAAGTTACTGGTGAGCAGCAGCAGAAAAAAAAAAGAAAAAAAAGGAAAAAAAATTGTCTTTCCCTTTCTAACAGCTCATTTGTTTCATCTTTTGTTTGGTTTCTTCTACTTGTCCCGGCTATCAGCTGCATTATCTACACCTGCTTTATGCCAGCTTTAGAATTTTGAGTGACTGCAAGCAGATTCAGTTCTTTAACCTGGCCAAGCCTCACCCTGCAGCCACCATTATTTTTTCTTTTCTGCAAAGTTAGGTGTTTTTGCCATTTTAATGAATTGAATCAGTTTATCTTGTGATCAAATTAACACCAGCACTTTTTCTAAGTAAGCTGTAGGAGTGTGGGGTAGTGCAGATGTAAGCAAGAAGCAAAAGTTTCTCCTTTGAGAAAGAGAAAGCTGTCCCATTCAGGCCATGCTGTGAAACCATACCCTGAAATATGGGCAACTGGATGGTTGTCCCCAGGGTCAATAGAAATGGACATAACTTTTGTCATATATTCAGAATAAATGTGAGAGGTAAATACATTGGTTCATGGAACAGGTAACTGAAAAAATAGGCACTACTATTCAAAACACAGCTCCCAGGAGTGGAAGTAAATTCTGTAGTCAGAAGGGTTTTCCTTAAGATAGAAATTCAAATGGGGCACTGTGCTAATATTTGCTGGAGCTATACGTATGACAAACTAGAAAAAAATTACCTGCATATGGGAGATATCAAGGAAGACCCAGAGACAGACACATAAATGCTTACCTGGAGACCCACTGCTTACGTATGAGAGACTAGAGTGCTAGCAAAAATAAGATTTGGGACTCTAAGCATTTGTGGTTGTTTCTGACATTTAGAGAAAAAAATATACTATTTAGCTAATTTAGAATAAAGAATATTGTATCACAAAAATATCACATTTATCTCATGAAAAAAAAAATCATATGACACCTTAGGTTTGAATAATTGCTTGGGTTAAAGAAAGGATGAATTTTCATTATGGACTCAAATACTGGTAAGACTTGTTTTCCTTAACTCCTATATATATATAAAAAAAGATGCTTTAATATTTCAGAATTTGTTTATCTGATCCCTCTCATCAGGTGATTCCTAAAAATTACATTTTTCCTAAAAATTGCAGTATTTAAAGGGGGATATAAATGTGTTTTGGTTTTTGTTTGTTTGTTTGTTTTTGTTGTTTTTTTCCTCTGACTGTGCTAATTGAGTGATAAAGCAGTTCTGTTTGTTCCTTCAATTTTGTATATCAGTGAACTGATCAGCAACAAAGGTAAATGGGATTGGATGAGTGTAGCTCTATAAACTTAACGAGAAAGGTAAATCATATTAAAATATTCCAGTTAGCTCTTTGATCTTGAATTGTTTTTTGCTTTAAATGGTAAAATATAAAAATATTTTTAAAACAGAAAAATGTACTTATTTTTCAAAGAATAACTTTCTTTTTTTTAGAATTTCAGGGCTTCTTTGTCTTTCTATTGATTCCTTTTGCCTCATGGTTATTTTTCTTGATCTTACAGAAGAAGCTGAAGATTTTAAATGTTCTTTCCATGCTTTTACCTCCCTTTCTATCTTCTGGAAAACTGATTAAAGACATTCCTTTCAAATTCCACTTTTACCTTCCACTTCTCATCCTTATCCTGTCTTTCAGTTTTCTTTGAGTGTTATACTTCTCCTTTTATTTTTCAGTGAGAAAAAAGGGAAAGAGTAAGCACTTAGGTTTTGTTCTCTGATTTCAATTTTATTAAACTTGCCTCATATTTATCTATTGGAAAAGAGAAAGTGATTATGGAAGGAAGAAATCCCCATTAAAGCATTGTTTCAAAATTAGAAAAATTCAAAATAATAATCTTTTGCAAATTCATTTTGCATAATTCATGTTTAGAAAAATTATTTTGTAACTTAAAAATAATATTTTCCCATTCTCCTCTTAGCTTTTTCCTGTGTTTAGTGTTGGCATGGTAGTTCAGGAAGTCTTATTATTGCCTATGTACAGCATCCAGCATAGTGGGATCTGGATAAGGTTTAAAACCTTATATATGCCATAAGCAAACTGTTAGTAAGTGAAACAACAGTATAAAATACAATCTTTAATTATTTTGTAGTGGACAAGAATAGGTAGAAATAATAAAGTAGGAGCTACCTATTGAAAGTATATGTAACTATTTATATAAAAAGTTCTGTAATACTTGAAATAAATTATAGTTACAGAAATACAGAAATATAGTTAAAGAAATTCTGAGTTAGTACTTCAAGCCGATACATACTCATATTAGGATCTTACGCTAAACTTTGGAAGAAATGCTATGAATTTGGATTTATTATGCTAATTAAGGAGAACTAGAAAAACATATGGAACTATTTTTTTTTTTTAATCGAATGAACGTTTATGAAAAAATAGTGTACAATTGGTCCTAACAAATGAACAAGCTGAATTTCCTTTTCATCAAAACATCTTGTGAGGTGAGCAATTGTTCTTATATAGTAAAAGACTCAGGAATGTTTGCATCAAGTTTTATTTCAATATTAGTGTAGTTTAGTCTTGGAAATACTAGTAAGTGCTTCAGGGTGATACTAAAATTCTAGCGCATTCTGTTGCCACTCAAGGCCGTGCTGCTCTGCCCCCTGCCCTGTCCTGTTCCATCAACAAAGAGCTTGTTTTTTTGCCTCAAAGCAGCTTCCTGCTTTTCATGAAAGCACTTCTTTCAGCTAGCACCTTAATATTCCTTTTTCTGAAATAATTTGTATAGAGTGTGGAGTTCCTCTGAACAGCAGAGAGAAGCCAAACAGAGAGCAAGACTAGGAGAAGAACAGAGATAGCTGCCATCTGCCACTTTAGCTAAACTGAAGCAAACTGAAAAGGCTCTTCAGCACAAGTTCTTCTTTCTATTTATTTGCTTAAGCCCATCTTATGGACTAGGGAATGAAACCCCTTCAGTTAGAGATGTACTTTTTTCTGATATTTAATGTTGCTTTTACTGATTGGAGAGGGGTATTTTAGGAAAACAATGTACTGTGTATGATATCAAATTTAGTTGGGACTGGGAGCAAAAGATGTGATTCAAAGCCCGTTGACATACTTCAGCAGAATTTAGATTTTTGCTAAATTATATGCAAACAAATCCAGAAGCTCCATATTTTCAGTTGGAGTGTTAAAATAATGAGCAGGAAAAGTAAAAGAAAGAGTTAATACAATGAGAGAGCACTAAGAAACTCTGCAAATGCTTGCATTAACCTACACGAGTAGTCCTATTGTACTTATTATCCTTTGAGCAAGTAGGAACACAGAACATGTTTATGTCTCTGGGAGAACACAATGTGTTTGGGACTTCGATCAGTCACTAGCTGTAGTCATTGTGCGAGTCTTTTGTCTCTGTGAGTCACAATAGGCTAAAATCACTGAAGGCAAGGCTCAGCCTTATTCCATACGGTTCTGGAAGAACTACAGTTTTTACATCATTATGCTTTTCAAATATGTACTTCAGATCTGAAGAAAATGAAGCTAAAAGCAAATCTTGGCCAAATGTACGGGTTCAGAATAATAAAATAATGAGATGCAAAAAAGTAATAATGATTTCCAGGAAAGTGCCTAAGAAGTATACTGTTTATGGTGTATGCACAAACAATTTAGAGTCCATATAAATAGCTGGATAAACTTGTGCATGTGACAAATAATTAGCAGTAGCTGTGACAGTTGTGAAGATGAATGGGCAAGTTTTAAAATTGGAAACAATGTCTTAGATGGTAAAGTTTACCTATTTAGATGATAAACTATTTAATGGGACATACAATCTTTTAGGTAATACTTAACCCAAGTAAAATTTCCTTTCTGAAGCTTTCTCTTATTTTGTAGAAGATTATCACCATAGAAACGGTGTAAGTTGTAGAAGTATATTCTCAATCTGAAGGTCAAGCATTAAATAGAATATGAAATGAAGAAAAGTAATAAGAAACTAGACCATATAAACTCTAGTTACATATTATAGTGTGACCTTAGAGCTATGACTACCAACAGAAATCCCAGGAGTCATGGGAACAATCTTCATTTAGAAGAATAATTGAACTCACTGTATACTGATTACAAGGTATTCCGGATGACACAACTCTAGGTGTCTTGACAAGGCTAAGAAGTAGGAAAATTGTAACTATCAGAGTTTCTTTTTTGAAAATATTTCTTAGTCTGCCTACTTCTTTGGTTATATATGGTTTTAATATTTTTAAGACACTGTCACCAAAAAGAAATATAATATATGTGGCATCTTCAATGTTCTGAAATTCACGGGTTTTTTTTGGTTTGACTTTTTAGTCAGTTTGTTTGGCTTGGCTTTTTACTTTTTTTTTTCTTATTTTTTTTCACAGTGAAATGCTTCCTTATGGAACCAAGAAGATTTGTTTCCCTTAGGAACATTATCTTTGCTTCCAATTTAAATATAATTGTATCATGATATTTTTGAAAGAGACCAATAAATGTAAAAACTTAAGACAAAATATACCCATCATCATCTGTGGGATGAATCAGACAAATTTGTTTGAGCAGAGGAAAAAAATCAGTATTTTTAAGGCAGTGATTTTTGAGGCCTTCTGTGTGCACACTGAATGAAATTTATATTTTGAAAACCCTGCAATTTAAACAAAGAATAACCCTAAATGTTTAGAAAGGTTTAGATAGTATGACTGAATATGTATTCATTGGGTGGGGAACCTAGAACTGCATTTGTTAAGAGATTTTGCAGTCATGAATAGCTGCCAGAAAAAAAAAAAAAGGGAAAAATTAAATAAATATTAATAAGAATTAAATAAATATTAAATAAATAGGAACAATTTGTATTAGGTTATACATTTGTAGAATGTGATTGAGTACATTGCATATAATTGAATAGTTGTCTTTCATTTTGTGTCAGGATGTGTGGATAAGTTCCTGTAACAATATGAATAGTCTCATAGATCTGACTAGAACAATCTGTGGAGATGAGTGTTTGTATTTAATTGATATGATGTTCTCCAAAAGAGAATTTGAGACCGTTGAAGTCAAGTCATTCAACATCAGTTGTGGAGAATATAAACTAAAAATTTGCGGTACATTGGAGTTATGAACCTGACAGATTTTTCAGTAGCAGATATAAGTAACAATAATCTGACAGGAGAGAAGTCTGGATAGCTAGTCATTGTGGACACAATATGACTTGAAAATGAAACATGTGGAGAAATATTAGGTAGTCACAGTACACAGGCATTGGAAAACAGCAGGGAAATGAGACTTTACCTTTTTTTAACTGTGAAATCATTGAAGTGAAAATTAGTTATAACTTTTCAGCCAAAATTGTAATAGTCATCTCTTTAAAGTGGTTGATAACTATTTTACTCAAGTGGTAGAAGAGGCTTGCACACACAGAGTTGAATTTGCAAAGGGCTCTTACTTTTGATCTAACTCATTTTCTCATGGTCAATGTAGGTTTTGTAATTCAGTTTCAAAAGCAACAGATATAAGCTCTAGCTGAAGACTTTAAAAAAAATATTCTAAGAAATTCTAACATGCTGATTAGGATTTTTAAAGTACTCTGTTAGCATGAGCTCCAGAAGGAAGTGGTAGGTGACAGAGGTCAGAGATTCCCTCCTGCAGGAGATAGAGGCACCCATCTGCCAGCCAGACATGCTTTTATGGCACTCGTGTTGCTTTGCAACATCTGGGGTGTCTTTACTCAGTGGTAATTGAATGGTTGTGGAGACTGGGGAAGGTGCCCAATGGATGGAAAAGGTAACTGTTGCACCCATCTTCTAAAGGAGGAAAAAGGGCAGTATCTGGCAAACTAGAGGGTGATCCTTTGACAGAAAGACATTCCTTCTTTTGGTCTCTGGGAAAATCATAGAACTCTGGAAGTGCTAAACAGATGTTAGCAGCATGTCCTGACGTCAGTGAGGATTAACAGTGTACTGGAGTGACTCTAGTCAGGAAATGGAATATTCCTCTTTTTCATAAAATCGTTTTGGTGGGAACAGACCTTTAAGATCATTAAGTCCAACTGTTTTCTACCATTTTTCAGGCCACATACAGACTATTGGATACGGTTCCTCACCCAGAGCAAGAAAGACACCATTAGAGTGGGCCAAACCTAAAGGAAGGCCACCAGGATGGTTGAGAGTAGATTACTTGCCCTGTGAAGAGAGGCTGCATCTCAGAATATGTGAAGTACAAATGTTTGTATTAACTACTATTTAAGTGGTATTCCAAAAGTACTTTAACTAATTCAAAGTGATGAAACTTCTTTATCATTAAAAATGTTTATAAAAAATATTTAGTCATGCCAAAATCTGTCAAAGTGGTTACAGGGTGTTGGACCCCTTGAGTCAAATAGACTCAGGATGTCCCTCATAGAGCAATGTAATCTATCTGGACTGGATTACAGTATGCACATGGGATCATACAGACCAAATGCTAAATAGACAGCAGAAGGATATGTATCTAGAAAGCCCTTTAATTTGGGTGAAGAATGGCTGTTTTGCACTGCATTAATGATAAAGTTGAGCTGTTCAGGTCTAGGAACCTGCTGAGTGTTTGCGTTGATAAAACAAAGCTTTGTTTTATAATAACATCATGTCTTACACTATTAGACCTATAAATGCCTTTTCCTGATTTAAAAGAGCCTTTTAATTCCAATACAAAAGGAATGACAGCTTTGGAAGAACTTATACGCAAGATTTTTATATGAGTTACTGGCAGTTTGCTTAGCAATTTATATTTAATTAGCTTTCATGCAGAACTTAAGAGATGGACCATACATTTCACACATAAGTCAAGAACACATTTTAATAGCTAAAATGAATTGCCTAAGTTAAGCATTTCAGCCTGAAAAGTTAAAATGACAAGGAACAGAAAGGCTTTTCTTTTCCCTTCCATCAGTAATTTCTAGTTAAAACTGGAACAGCTATAGATTATTGCACATTATTTTGCTGCTTTTCATGTAATTAAGAAGGTATTTATGGATTGTGATCTAAAAATTCCATGTAGGGCTAACACACATCCTGGAAGTGTCATAGGTAGTTCCTCTTAATGATTTATTATGACTACTAACAGTGTACCACATAGACCTGTGGTTTGCATTGAACACTAACTGCCATCTGCTCTGATGTATTATCTGCTAACATCATTGCCTCCAGATATGATAACATATTTAGTTGAGAGTGGCAAGGCATTTCCTGTTTATGATATTCCAGGTTAAGGAAACTTATGAAATGATTAGAAGTAGTAGCAGGCAGTTTGGTGGAACTGAATTCTTACTGGGCTGTGCATTTCAATGAGAACAAAGAAAGCAAAACTACCAAAGATCTGGAAAATACTTTAGTTTATCTTCCAGAAGTCGTAGATTATTTGGTTTTGGCTGGAAAATGAAATGTCACAATAAAATGAGAGTTTCATGGTTGTGGTATCTCTGATTTAACTGAACAAATAAGCCTTTTCTTACAAGTGTAAGAAAACTGAAGGATTTGCATAAGACTTTCAGATTTGATTCCAATATTTTATTTGATTGCAGTATTTTATTTAAGCACTCTATAATGGTGGCAGATTTGCTTGTTCTTCACTTATTAAAGATTAGCTAACATGAAAGCAATAAAACCAGTTCACTGTGAGTCAAAAGATATCACTGACCAACCTAGCAACACCAAAGCAAGCTTTCTCTGTTCTCAGTCCAAAATCAGAAGTCCTGAGAACATGGACCAGAGACATCTGATTTCTTTTTTTCTTGATTTGCTTTGAGCTCACACTGTCCATAAGTGGCAAGATACTGTTCCATAGTGAACTGTGTCATTAGGATTTGCCATCTTAAGTTATGCTTGGATTTTAGGGGGCATTAGGGATATGTCCTAATTAATGAAATATAAAGCATGAAGAGGTGCTGGGGTTTGTCCCTACCTTGGCATAATTTTATAGGTTTTGGTTTGCATGTGTACAACAGAGTGCTTGGCACAGGCTAAAGCTAGAATGTTTCCTGTGAGAATTCCCAGATGGAAATAGTGCTGAATGATTTATAAAATCACATACAATAAATCTGGAAGTTATAGACACCAGTAGTTCAATGTATGGTCCCATGCACACAGATGCTTCTCTTCATGACAGGTAAATCCACACCTGGAAGCAAGTGTATGTGCACTTCCAGTGTATGTGCAGGCAGCCTGTGCATTACACAAAAAAACCCCCAAACCAAACATTTCCTGCAAGCATTAGTTTCTCACTCTGCAACCTATCCACCTGCAGAGCAAGGTTATTCCTTTGAGAATATTACAGTGGACACACCTATCTAGTATGAACATTTGAGTCTGCCATATACTGGTGGAGCTACTGTGCATTACCTGTAATTTATCTGAAATCCCATTGAAATATGAAAAATCCTTGAAAATATTCCTGAACAAGATTATAGGGAATATTTGTGGTAATCTAAACTCAAAAATCTGCATTCATCACTGATTCTGGACAGCTTTTTCAGATTAGTAGTCCATCTGGCAATTTCTTCTGTGTGCATGAACATGTGATTCTCCTATATTTAAAGAAATGCCTCCCATTTCTCTCCTTTTTCTAAATCTTACATTTTTTACTTTAACTGCAAGAAATACACATACCTTAAGAGGGACACTTGAATCGATAAAGAAGAGAAAAAATAGTATTTTGTGGGCTGAGGCTGAAGAAAAGCATATGGAAATGTAATACTTGCATAGTTTGCTAGGATAAACCAATTTTTAGTAAACTTTTTGTTTTCCTTTTAATTTAATTGAGGGTTGGTGGAGACAAAGTGCAATAGAATGATATTGTAGGCTATTTACTTCGTAAACCTAAAATAAGAATTAATGGAGAATGGAAATCAAGCTTCCCATAGCAATAGTTGTTTACCAGTATTGTGGATCTCAAGTGTGTTCAACTGTCGACTGGACTACTATGTACTTCAATGAAGAGTTCATGCATTTGATGAGTTAATGGCTCTGTGGAAACCTTTAGTTATTATGTTTACTGACTGTAATGGAATAAATAAACTCATTTTCTATTTTGTGTTATTTTCCATCAGTTTTACATGGCTGAAAATTTACTATTCATTAACGAATTAGAGCTTCACATTTTTTACTATAGCTGTTCTTAGTTTTTGACATGTTTACTTGAAAGTAAGATCTGGGTATACTCTCCTCTGTGTCCTTTTAGATCTTGATCTCTTTCTTCTGTGTCCCCATCTCTAGCTATTATAGTTAGAATTAGTTGAAAAAACATTCATTGGTTGTTCTCCATTGTCCTCAATAAATAAGAGCTAAGTACACTTAATTGGTTTTGTTAAGCATGTCCTCTCCATTGGTACCACATGATCTTTAGATTTCATTTGAACTTTGTATATCTATACATATATATATGTGTATATATATATACATACATATATGTACATATATGTATGTATACACAAACTGATTGATCTTCTTAATCCTGAAGATCTTAACAACAGTCTTAGCCTTAGTTAGCTACTTAGCTAACTAGCTTAGTCAGCATCTCCAACTAAATTAAGTAAAAATGAAAGAAGACTGTTGCTTTAGTTACATAACTGAACCCTCAAAACCAAGTAATGTTATAACCCGGAAACTTTAAAGGATGTGGTGAGAAGCATGTCAATCACAACCAGAAGCCCACTGTTACCACCGGATCTGATTACTCTTGGCCGTTGTCTGCAGGACATGGGGTTTCAGTTCAGCTATATTACATACAAGTCACACCTCATTGACTCAGAAGGAGACCTTTTACAATCTCTGGATGGATAATTAGGCATTGAATAAAATTTTAATACAGTAGTAGGGATGAAAATGAGAAACTGGGCTTTTTAACCCGCAACTAAGCGTAGCATGGTAGTAACTATCGTTAGATTTTTAATGCTGAGGGAACTGAGGCAGGAACAATGAACTGGAAACATAGAAGGAATTTTCCAGAGACATTTCAAAGAAGCTGCATGGATACTAAAGAACCATACTTTTCTTTTTGTGTTTTATGAAGGTTTTAATTTACTACTGTAATGCTCCAAACTACTGCTGATGTATGTGCACGAGCCTTTCACTATTCTAGAGTAACTGAATACATGATATTAGCTGCAAGCTAATAATCTACCTATATATGTTCTATAGAAAAAGCGAAAATAATTTACATTTCAAACTCTTGAAAGGTGTGAGATTATAAGTCCATAATTTAAAAAAAAGAAGTTTAGGAGGCTTTTTTACCAAATAAACTAGCTAACAACAATGAAATAGGATATCTGGTACTATACTTCTGTTGCATCTTATGTTGTATGTTCAGAATTAGACAACAACGAGTAAGTATGGGCTTTCTACAGCTATATTAAGGAAAAACAAATAATGAGCTCCTATAAAAAAACCCCAAAAGGTAATGTATCGACATTCTTTAATTGAGCACTTTTGTTTTTTTCTTCTATTGAAATAGTATTTTTCTGTTAATCTCCAAAATTTAAGAAAAAATGTTTTTATTTTAAAATTACTGAAATTAGATCAGCTATTTTGTTGTATGCTGTATTCATACAGATATATTTCATAAGTGTTGCAGAATAAAAGTTTTTAAATACATGATTTCAAACAGGTATTGTAGAGAGACAGAAAGACAGAAATCATGGTGTTAAAAGATATTGCTGCCAGTCTCATGCATGGAATAACTTGTTAATACCTTTTTTATTCAAGCTATCAAGGGTGCAGTTAAGTTCTTTTTATTATTGGTGCCTGAAATATTAGGACACTTGTGCCCAGACATAAGCCAGCATTGCAAGTTGTGAACAAAGGCTGGCTCAAATAGCTGAAGATACTCTCTTTTGCATAAATAGAGGTGAAAACTGCAATATTTAAATCAAAATGATCAAAGCAATACATGTGATCACACATCCATATCCATGTGTAAGCAAGTATTAAGCCAGGGCATATTTAGATGGATCTGAAAACAACTCAACAGTGAGGGAAGCAGCGTGAGTGTCACTTCAGGAGGAAGCCAAGAGAGAGAGACCGAGCTTCTAGACACAGAACTGACTACAGAAACAGATTTGGACTTCTAAATCAAGAGATGACCTCCTATTGTTTATTTGCTTTGAAGATAAGACACTCTGTAATCTTCCTTTGCAGATAAGCAGATAAGCACAATTACGATTTTTTTGTTTCTTGGGGTTTTTTTTGTTGTTGTTGTTTTGGTTTGGTTATTGTTATTGGGAACAGCCTGGCAAGGTGATTAATATTGGTTCATTTACAGCAGAAACAACAGCTCATCTGAGAAGTTATCTTTTTAAATAGCTTTGCAGATCTTGAGATTATCCACCTACTTTTAGGTTAAGATGCAAAGGAACACTTTTCAGGAATATAGCTTGAAAATAGTCTATACTAAACAACACATGCTTAATCATTGCACTCTGAATCAAAGCACGTTCTTGCATGTTACAAAAGAACGCGTAATTCCTTTAAATGAACAACCTTTTGTCTCTGTACATCTTTCTTTTCCACTCTCATACAGATCCCACATCATGCTTCTTTAAAGAGATATGCATTGTTCTTTGGGGGGAAATAAACCTGCGAGGCCAGCTTGTGTGATGGTCTTATAAAAATTTACATAGGAAGATGCCACACAATAAAAAACTACCATCTCTACTGACTCATGGAAGGAATATTAGTCATGGCCTTGGGAGAAGGGATTTCTGACTCCTTCCCGCTCTCAGAAAATAGGAAGATCAGAGGTTAAATTGTGTACTAAAAGAAATGATGCATTCAAACATGAAAACTCAGTATATTCACCAGAACATTTTGGAAAAAATGTGGTTTCCTGAAGGCAGGGGTACTTGTAGGTGATAGTGGTTTATCTCTTCTGCTGCTCTGTCTAGAGGTATGTAGATATCATGCAAACCTGTTGTCCCTGGGATAAAAATTAAAAAATAAGTAAATAAGTAAAACCTTGACACATTCTATACAGTTTTCTTTTACTAGTCATGCAGCTTGGCTGAAGAAGGTGTTGCACAAGGTGTATGAAGATTTTTGAGTAATGGCCTGTATGACTAGGAAGGACGTTCTCCGTATGGATAGAGTTCCTTGGATCACACCAGCTGAGGCTGGTAGGACAATTCTTTTCTGCTTAAGCAAGCAAGATCAGGCTCCCATCTCACTGATAATGCTACAAATTTCTGCTGCCAGTGTTGCTACAAAATTTTAAAATGGAAACATCCAAGCCATGGCCATAAATCTTAGTACTTTCCCCGACCAAGCAATAAGCTATTTCTCATGGTAAATTTGGTTTTTGGGGTTTTGTTTTTGTTTTTGTTTTGTATCGTTCATACATTCAGTGCATTACGGAAAAAAATGAGAGAAGATGGCAGAAACATGGAAACATGTAGAGCAGAAAAACCAAGATCCCTTTTGCACATTATCAGTGCTTCTGTGTTTAAATCGTGTTTGCTATTAGCTACCACAGTGCTAAGTACCTTAGAGAATGTGCTTTTCAAGGAAATAAAAAAAAGCCAGGGAGTGTGTAGGTAGCTTCCATTAGCAGTAATGGGAGTTTGGGCACCTTTACAACTTACAAAATCCTCAGTTTAAAACTTGTTTATCAGATAATGGTTGCAGGCCTGGAGTAAAAGCATGGGAACACTAAATTAACACAAGATCTTTTCAGACCCACAGTCATTGCAAGGAAGTCATCCTTTGTTTTAAGTCCAGAATGTGTTTTCTTGTCAAGATTTTTTAAACCTGAATAAGATTTAAAAAATTAATCTAGTAATAGAAAAGATAAACCGAACACTTTTTGTTTGTTTGTTTTTTTTTCCAGCTAAGAGAGTGGACACAGTTACCTTTATTCTTTCAGAGTCATTTAAGGTCAATCTTTCTACATATGAGGTTGAAAGCCCTTAACGAAATACTGAAAGTACATTTACTTATTTTAAGTGTAAGACTGACTAGTTTGTGTAGATAGTACAGAATGCGTCTTTTGCACAGGAATCGTGAAGTGGACACATGCCAATAATCCTCCAGATGCAATAAACTGTTTTGGGAAGTTACTCTGTTAAATAGTTCACCATAACTTGAGGCTGAGTTTTCATGAATTGGTTCATCTTAAGTGGATGTCTTAAAAAGTCATACATATTTGGATATTTGATCAACATTTTATGTAACAATGAATCTTCCTTCTGACCCTTGAAAGGATGATCCTTTCAAACAAGAGACACATGAGTCTGCCACCTAGTGAGACAGAGGGAAAACACACTGAATTACACAGCAAGGCAATCCACTACATCTGTGGTGTAATTTAGTAAGTTTTCATATTTCACTACAGTTTAGGTGGATTCCTCCTCCTGACATTAGATTTAGGAATATATTCTGGATTATTACTGGTGAAAAAATCTGTTTGTCATTAGACAGATTAGACACTAGAAGAAAAAATTTTCTTTTTTTTTTTTTTTTTTAACTGGGGACCAAGGAAATTACACTACTAAAGTGCTGAAAAGCTGGTCCTGGCTTCTGTGCAGTAAATATTTATGTTATCATAGTTCTATACAGATATTAAGTGTAACAGAAATTTGAAAGCATGTTTCGGAGGACAAGTTACTGTTCCTCTTACTATTTTATAATCTTTTGAAAATGCTTTACTATCTTATAGGTTGAAACAGCTAAAACATGAGACAAACTATGGAGTTCTTATGAATATGACCATGTCTGCCGTAGGTTGGCACTTCATGCTAACAGTCCCAAGATAACTAAATTCTATTTTACTGCTGAGTCTTGACTTAACAACTTAAGCCAAGTTAGCTGTGTGGTTAAAAAAAAGAAAAGTGGATCCATCAACAAATTCATTTTCCTGTTTTATCTTAGAGTACTTTAAAATCATATTTCCAGGTCTGAAAGGCTGGTATAATTATTTAATACTTGAATTGCATAGTTGTAGTTGCTTGTGTTAAACATAATTTCCAACTGTTCCAAGTTGTAAGAAAGAACTGAAAAGAAGCTGAGAAAAGGAAGTCTTTCCTCTTTTCCAAACTGAGTACCAAAAAAGCCCACTCAAGTTGCTTATAATCATGTAATCTCATGGCTTATACTCTTTGATCAGCCACTTCACATTTGTTCCTGGCTGCATAGTTTCTAGATAGGGTAACCTGAGCAAGAGAGGAGATCAGAACAGAATTTGCTTGAAATGCAGCTCTGATCTCATATGAAATACGAGTGCAAATGATTTTATCCATGGTATACTTAATTTTTTTAATTTTTTTTTTACTTTTTTTTTTTTTTTTTTTGACATTGATCTACTGTTATAACTAGGGAAAATCATACAAAAGCAACAGAGTAATGATGGAAGATAGATAATGTATTTTTACATCAATTACTGTTTTATTAATTAGCGTAACACCAAAA
Organism: Eurystomus glaucurus suahelicus; assembly: GCA_032159205.1. Taxonomy (NCBI): domain Eukaryota; kingdom Metazoa; phylum Chordata; class Aves; order Coraciiformes; family Coraciidae; genus Eurystomus; species Eurystomus glaucurus. The sequence continues at coordinate 84,842 of JAVFHW010073970.1, read as the reverse complement.
CTTAAAGTACATGTGGGAAAACATCCTGGGTTTAAGATATATCAGTAGCTTTAGTACAGTCACTTTAGGACACCAAAATGTAAGTTTCTAATATTTTTATTTTCTGTGAAGAGTGGGATCTTGAATAATTTACTCTTTTTAAAATTTTCTCCTAATATTCTTCCAATTAATCAGCAAATACCTTATGGTGAAGAAAATCTCCATACTCAGAATGTTATTTCTCTTAAAAATCCCCCCAAATCTACCTAAACCAATCATCTGACATCTTAGACCAACATGAAATCTGGAGAAATGTGCATATAAAACCATTTTGGTTGATATCACAAACACAGTTCATCTTTATGTTCTTCTAAGGGTCTGGTGATTTTAGGGTATTTAAAAAGAGCATTACTAGCCCTGTGTGATACATTCTACTTTTGCACAAGTGTTCTTTTAAAAAAACCTCACAGCATTTATCACAGGAAATGTAAAGAATACAATTGTTATTTTTTAAATATATAAGGTCATTATTAACTAGACAACTTGAGATAAGACATTTGAATATTTTCATTTATGACTTTCATATACTAGATCAACTCCTCAGATACACATAAACAAGTATTTTGTTATTGATTGCAGAGGAATTAAATGCCTGTGTCATTTTACATATTGAGATATACTGATTTAAACCACTACAGTAGGATGTCCCATTGACATATTTTATTTTGATATCTGAACTCTTTGATACATTGTCAGTATATCAGAAACACATTTTTTCAGAAGTTATCAAGGAATGGTAAGTGTTGGAATGGACCTCTGAAGATCATCTAGTCCAGTCTCCCTGCAAAAGCAGGTTTGCCTAGGGCAGGTTGCACAGGAACACGTCCAGGCAGGTTTTCACAGCCTTCAGAGAAGGAGACTCCACAACCTCTGTAAGCAGCCTGTTCCAGTGCTCTGTCACCCTCAATTATAATGAATTTAATGCTGAAAATACCTTTTATGAACTTCAGTTATCATATACTACTCTGATGCACGTTATATTTTGTAACTGCATAAAGTAGTATGTCTTAATGCACTTCATTCCATAACAGGTAATAAAATGTTCAAAATTCAAGGAGTATCATTATAAGAACAGCTGTCTTATTTACTAGATTATGGGATTTTATTCAGTTAAATGTATCATAGGTGACTTGGGTAGTCACTGTATTCACAAAATCATTGCTTTTTTTCTGAGGCTCATTGGACATTACGTTAAATTAACGCAGCAAAATAAATTGCCTATGGCAAATTCATGTACTGCTCAAAATAGAAAATGAAGTGCCAGAACACCTGGCTTTACAGACCACCAAAATTCTTGACATAGATAATGAGGAGATATCTGCTTAATCACCTTTATCTGGAGATGTATGTAATTGGATATGCTGATTTCACAGTGATAATTGTGATTATTTTGTTTTATATTGAATTCAGAAAAAACAGTATGAAATCAGAGTTCCAATGACCTACATTCTATATGCATATACCAAGGAAAAATTGCTAGTTATGGATAGTTCTTAGAATATTAACAGACCATATTTTTCGGTGTCATTTTTTTATTCATCTTTGATTAAACAACTGTTAATAGCAGAGGAAAGTTTTAATTTATTTGCTCATTTGCCAACCCACAGTCATTAATGCTGTTGTTTACATACAGCTAGCAAAAAGAGGTTAAAATAATTTGTGATCACAGCTAAACACAGAAAAATGTTCATCCGTTTGCAGCCTGTGCATATAAGAAGGAAAATATCAAAAGCATAGTTCATATGTAATCATTGGTGAAATGGGCTTGCAAGAACAGAACGTGTCTATAAATGAAGTTAATTGGGCATTCTTGCTCATCATAGTGTTTCATGGCATTTCAGAGCCCTGTACAGCAAATGGTGATGGCCATTGATTTTATATGATGCTTCAGAATGCCAAGCTGTAAGCAAAAACTATAAAAGGCATATCATGGTCCCAAAGTGCATGCATAGCTGCATTCATCGCTTCAGATTTGCTGATTCATATAAACTGATTTCAGTTGTATTCTCATGATGGTAGCTTATGATGATAAAAGGACTCCCTAAATAATTTCAGTCCTTGCATTCATTTTGGAGCTATTTTTCTGTCCTGTGAGAACTGCAGACAGGATGTGCAGTTAGTACTATAATATGTACTAAATAAATGGCTCAAACTACAGCCGTTCTGAGTTCTTCCCCCATCTATATTGCAGAATTACTTTCATTTTCTCCTGAGTCTATGGTTCCTGGGGAGCACAGTACCCCACACAGCCTCTGTTTTAACATGTGTAAGTTTGAAACAGAGTAAGATTCATCTCACTAACTGCATTTTAGAAGTCCATTTCTCAGCTAAGCTTTCAGTATGCGCTTCTGAGATGCCATTTATCTCATGCTGCAGCACAAATTAAGATAAGGCAGATGAATTGTGCCTGTAAGTTGCACTTCTTTCTGTTGACTGTAAAGGGAGCCTTAGGTGACTAGCTGAGAGATCTGCAATCTGAATGTGTGACATTAGTTGATATAGTTAGACATTTACATTGTGATTCAGCTCATGGTAGGCAGAGCTGAAGAGTGAAAGCCCCAAGATCCTAGTAGCACAGTGCAAAAAATAGTGTCATAGAAAAGCCTCATGTAGTTTTAAAGTGATGTCAGGTGGAATGATCACTCAGGAAACATTTTGTCAGGCCAAAATCACTAGCCTTTTACTTCCTCTTCTTCCCTTGAATTCTGTCTCAGTAGAATATAACAAAGCAGAATAGCCAGTATATATCTGGTTTTAATCACAAGGAACAGCACTTGTTTAAGTTCCTGTTGTTAACTTTTTTTTTTCTAGTAGAAGAAGTAAAGGGCCATGAATTATATCCTTTCTCAGCCTTCATTTTACTAAATGAGGCAAGCCTGGTCTTTCAGACTTCTTTCCTTGTCTTCTTAAGCCCACATGTTCTTCTCTGTATCTATCTGAAATTTTATTCATCTTTCTTCAACAGGTTCATCAGAGTTATGTACAGTACCTTGAGTTCTCAGCAGGACAGCAGAACTAATAGTTTCTTAGCTGGAAAGGATTTTATTTGCTTTGGCTGTACTACACTGGGTAATTGTAGCATCCAGGGAAACATAATTGTTTTTCTTCTTCTGTCATTTTAACCTGCTAAATTTTCAGTTCACAAAATCAATTTTCTTGTGTGGGTCTCTAAATGTGTGGTCTCACATTTCTTACTTATATGCTTCTTCCCATTTCACTAGTCCAGCCTTTGATATTCATATCAGTACTGAATATCTCCAGCCTTTACATGACGGTTAGATTCCATCTGCAGCTCCCAACTTGTAGCGTGATGCTCCTACAATAAAAATGTTAAATAAAATCAATTTCCAAAATGATCTGGAAGAATCTATTTTATACCTATTTTCAACCTTGCTGATGAAACTTCTCTTTCTACATGACCTATTGTTACATCCACTTTCTCTGGTCCCTTAGTTAATTTATGAATTTATTTACTGAGCTCAGATAATTTACTAATTCATCTGCTAATCTCAATGTCCTCGATTAAATGAAGAACTTTTCAATGTGGCATCACATCAAAGGTTTTACTGGATTTTATATAGTTGACATCTTTTTCACCCCTTTCATCCAGTCCTCTGTCAGATCCTGTCACAATTTTCTCATTTGGCAGCCAATTCTCATCACTGTGGATAAAATGGTGGAATTAAGTATAGAAACAGCCATTTCAACATCCCATTTTCTATGAACTGCTCCTAATGCTGGTTTTGTTTTTGGGAAGGAAGGAATAAAACAACATATCTGAATATTAAATGCACTGAACTATTTTACCCTTCTTATTTTCTAGGAGCTGTTTAGCACAGTGGTAATGATTCACAGTATTATGACTAGATCTAAAAGCATCTAAAAAAGGTAGGCTTATAGCTAAGTTAACCCATAGTTTACTTCTGTGATACTTTTCAATTTACATTACAGAAGTGTACAGAAACAAGGCTTTTAGAAAAAGGTCCCCTTTCCATCCAGAACTGTGTGTATTAGGGAAGATGACTTTTTGGTGACAAGCAGCTGCAATGTTTACTAATACGGCAATTGGATTAAAGATTGGATTTCTAGTAATCATTGAAATGTAAGAGGAAGATCAATAATGTTCATAGTGATGAGAAAGTTTTGGAATGAACAAATTATAACCTCTTTAGGAGGATAATGAGTAGATTCTGCTCAGGCTTTTCATACTCATTCAGAGACGTAATTTTTTTAATGATCTCTCAGCCAGCTTGTACCTGAGAAAGAGGTTCAGCAATTCCATCTCTCTTCAGTCCACCAAACTGTCTGTCTACCAAGTCATGCACTGACAAAACATTTGCAGGCACTGCAGCACTGATTGGTAGGCAAATGTTCTTAATCTATGCCAAAGCCTCTTAGTTAGTGGTAAAAAAGGGCTTCTGTTGGAGTAAGGCATTGTAAATTTTAGGACCCAGTCCTCTTAAAGCTAATGTTTAACTCCCTATAAAATCAATGGAGAAAACCAGATGTCATTGAAAGACTCCTGGGAGATGTTTTTTCAGTAGTCTATCTTCATGAATAAGTGAAGTTACCCTGGGAGGAAAAGAAGATGATTAATGAATGGTTAAGACAAATTTCTTACCATGAAAAAGTGGGAATAATCATGCCTTAGATTTATTCTAAAATAAAAACATGCTTGCAATAATTTTATAGCTTTTGTGATAGGTCTGGTATTTATCCCCTGAAATCAATGGTATATCTGTTTGTAATTTTATTTCTTTTCACAGATTATAATAAAAAATCCTTTCTGGTATAAATGGATGATGGGGATGATATCCAAGAAAACCAGATACACACAAAATGTTAGGATAAACATGTTTATACACCTGTTAGATAGCAAATTGTTGATTTCCTTTATGGGAGGAAAAAAAACCCAAAAATATTTCTAGTACATGCACTATTTGGCACAAAACATAAGTTCATCACATGAAACCAGAACATAATGTTAAATGACAGTTTTGGAGCTAACTCCTTACACACTTCACTGGATGTCTGCTCTGAAGTAATTGAGTCTGGGAAAAAGCTAAATAGGTCTTAAATAGGTCAGGGAGCTGGAAGACTGCATGTGTTTGAACGAAGTGGCTTTTCATTTCTCCAAGGGACACTAGATGGCACCATTAATCCAGATATTCCAGACTGCACTATAGCAGAGGGAAAAAGACCCTCAGAAAATTGTAAGAAACGTTTTTTTTTTAAATAGGTTTTATTTTCCTATTTTGAAGAAGAATTCGGATTAAATATTTATTGCAAGTGTATGGAGGTTCCACGGAGTATGACTTCATGACATAATCTCTGCTTGTGTAAGTGCTACAGACAAGGACAAATAGTGCTTCTACCACAGAGATGAATAAAACTCCATGAGAATAAAGAGAAAGAAAAAGAAAAAAATCTTGGTAGAGGACTGATATAGGTGGAAGGGATAAAGGATATACATATTTTAAAATGAGGAGTAAAGATTGGAAAGGTCACAGGCAATGCCAGAAAAAACAGTGGAGATTAGCAGAAAGCATGGGGGATCATAGGGTTTTGAGTAAATAACCTGGACATCAAAACAACAGATTTAGCCACTTAGGTATCTAAATTATTGACGTACTGATCACTTGACTTACTCACCTTCAGTGATTTACTACTATTTTAAAAAAAAGTCTTTTGGAATTCAAGCTTCATATTGTTTCTATAATTGACAATGATGAAATAATAGGCTATGCAGTCGTTGCCCAGTGCCTGGGTTTTCAAATGCGTCATTACGATTTATTTGCTTGACTCATGCGATGCTGATGCCTGACAGCAAAACGACTCACCCAGCTGAGTCACTCCCAAATCTTAGCAAGACTTGCTTCAAGAGAACCTTTTCCTCTAAGATCCACCTGACTGTATACCTGTCGCAGAACTACTGGTCAAATTTTAATTCCCAACAAGATGCTAGGGAGACCTGCTAGGCCATCAGCCTTTTAGTAGGTGAAGTCTAATAAACTCATCAAAACATGAATTTCTAACTGCAAATCAGGGTAACCTCTTTCTTTGTGACAACATCCTGCTTGTTCAATAGAGGGCAAACAAGAAATGCACTGTTTCAACCTGACAAGGCTCATCATACTGTTTCTTCTCAAGGAAAAAATGAGTCGTGATGATGAATAAAAATTTCATTACAGTGATGAAAATACCACAAAGTTGGTGCACAACATGGTCACAAAACCATAGAGAAAGAGGAGGTTTTGATCACTTCTGGTCAAAGTGGGAGTTAGTTTTAGGTGGGATTGCAAGTGACCATCTCCTGGGCCTCAGCTCTGATCAACACTGATGCTGGGGCCAGCTGCACTCTCTGACCTCAGGAAGGCATTTTGCAGCCTGCATACAAGACCAGCTCTGATATGACATGGGTCTGCAGCCTTTAACCAGACCTCTGGGGAAGAGTAGGAGGAGAAATCTAGAAGCTGTGAAGAAAGGGGAGTGCTCCCCCTTCCCACCCTCTGGAGCTGCAATGGAGCCAAGGCATTCAATCCTGGCCTTGGATCTAGAGCTATCATGTGTCTGCCTGGCCTTATTCCTGCTGATCCTGAACTTGACCCTATTTTGATGACTTGATGTCCTGGCCTGGCCTTGGTCCGCCCCTGTCCTGAGGGAGGTGCCTGGTGTCTGGAGCTGGGACTGCCCTGCTGGTCCCCAGCCTCCCCTGTTCTGTCATGGCTGGGGTGATGGGATGGCCCCTGGCTGGTGAGTTGCTGCTCTGCTGCCCTGTGGGGACTCCCCCAGTCTGAGGAAAGCCTGTATTGGCAGCAGCACTGCAGAAGAGAATTTTGAAATCATACTTGAACACAAATTGAAAGTGAGTCATCCATGACATGCTGCAATACAGCAAATTCTCATTCTGAGATGCATTAGCAGTAACACTGCATGTGAATAATTGGTAGAAGTTAATTATCACACATTAACCAGAATGGCAGAGGCCTCAGAGTACTCTTTCTACTTTGGGCACTCTTTATTAAAGAAGACACAGGCAGTTTAGACAGAATACAGAGGAAAGAAATAAAAAACATGAAAAGGTTTGGAAAGCATGAACTCGAGGGGGAAAGCCTGGTCTGCAAATCTTTCAGGTGTTTAGACTGAAATTATTAGGAAATTATCAGTTATTACCTGTATGTAACAGGTAACTATAGAGAAGAAGAATATGACACTAATTTAATTTGAAGGAAAAAAGCAACTTTATACTTAGTATAAGAAATACTATTGTAATTTTTAGAATAATGCCACACTGTGAGACAGTGGAATGTATTTCTCTGAACTTTTGTACTATAAGTTTAGAGAAGAGTCTGCCTCTGCACTTTCTGGTTTCTTGAAATATCTTCCAGACCTTCACTTCTACAGTATGGTAGATATGAACTACCTCTGATTTTTTTTTTTTGTTTTAAATCTGTATAGATTTTTTCATTTTTCTCTATCATTAGTGGCAGTTTTGCATTGTAAGGAGAGCAGAGCACTGGAGGTCCTTTAACAGAAATGCTGTGATGGAATTTTGTCTAACAATGCATGTACAGCTGAAGTCTTCAAGAGCAAGGTCATCCATAATTACAATTCATTAAATGCTGTAAAAGTTCCTCTAGATATTGTAACATAGGCATCAGTAGCATTGAGTACACATGGTTACTAGACATTCACTGTACTACTTTAACTGAACAGGTTATAGCTTGGTATTTTGTTAAATAGAAGCTCAGAGATATTTTATAGGGTCTGGAAATGTATCTGTTTGTTGAGTACACTAAAGACAGCTGGTTTATCTTCTGTCAGAAGCTTGTGTTTATAGCTTCATAAAACACGGCCTTGTAGTTTTATTACAGTGATCAACCCTGGTTTTCTTTGTGACTACAGTTCTGGTTTTTTTTTTTGGTGGTTTTTTTTGTTTTGTTTTTTCTTTTTTTTTTTTTTTTTTCACGTTGTGGAAAAAAATGCTGTATGGTTTAAGAGTATGTTGTCATCCCTGTAGATTTTTACATAGTTCTATGGCAGAAATACTGCATTCTATAGGGTGGCTTAAAGCAGCATAGGAAGCGTGTTGTTCTATTTATTCTAAGCCATCTTAGATAGTGCAAGATAAACATATTTCTGCTGTGGAATTCTTGCTGTATATAAAGGTTATTTTTTTAAATATTAAATTCCATCGAGATCACTACACTGAAAATATTGTTGGATGGCCAAAATAAATTTCAAATAAAATAATGAAGTAAAAACTCCCCTATATGTATTTTAGAGTTAAAGGAAGATAGAATAAGAAGTTCGAGGTTGAGAGAAGTAAGGAAAGAGTTCTTCAGTTATCATTGTTCAATTTTTACATGTAGCTAAGAATGGGATAAACCACTATAAATCAAAGGTTTCTCGCTATTTTCCTGCTTTGTCAATACCTCATCTGTTTTCCCTTATGACCTTCTATTTCTCGATATCAAGATCCAAAAAATATTTTATTTACTATTAAAAAAAAAAGTTTTCAATATTGAAATGGTTACAGTTAATTTTTTTAAAAAAATTAATGGCTGTGTGATTGTTTCATGTTGAAATAAATTTAAATGTCACATATTAAAATAAGAGCAGTGCCTGAAATTGTAAGATTATATAAAAAATGTAATTTCTCTAAATTGTGACAATACAGGATTTTATCAGTAATATATTGTTAATGTTCAGATAGATGCTCTGCCACAACATAAGAACGCTGCTCCACTCGGCTTCGTGAATCCTTGTCTAGCTAATCTCAAAAAACCCCATTAGATGGCACTCTTCACATGACAGTACCTTTGCAGCCCTGCGGGGAACTTTAAGGCATTGTGTATTTCTATACATTCGTTTATTTCTTACCTTAAACATTACCGTTTTATGACGTTTCTACTGTTTGGGGGGGGTGGGTGTTGTTTTTTTTTTAGGGCTAAAAGGCACCACAGACTCCACCCCAACCCCCCAAAGATCCTCTTTCTGTACTGTTATTCATTGCAGGACTGCTTCAGGTAGCTTAGTCTTCATTGCTGTAGTTTCCCCAATAAACCTTCATTTAAGTAATCAGGGCAACACCAGGCACAACCTCAACTACTGCAGATTTATGCACATCATAGCTGTGCAATGAGGCATGAGGCAAACCACATCACCACCTCATCTGATTTTTTTTGTAATAGGAACACAACAACCATTAAAAATAAAAAGGTGGAATTTTAAAGTTTAGATCTCAATGTCATTGAGTTTTAATATTCTTTTATTTTTTAAATTTTTTTTTAGATTTTAAAAATATATTTAAAATGTAATATAAAATTGCAAGTAATCTAATTTCCCTGTATCTGTGAAGTTCTTTGATTGCAATTTTTCTTCCAATATATTTGTATTATTAATCCATCAGGATTTTTTTTTTTTAATGTTAAAACTAAAAGGTTCTGTATTAGGCTGATATGTTGCTTCTTTATGCTTTATACAGGCTGTAAAGTCCAAAGCTGTTATAATGCTGATATCAGGATCCACAGTGTCTTCAGTACCAGGCTATTACAGTGGAACTCCTGGAAAGGTCAGTTGTCGTGTTAAGCTACTTTGTTGCGTTTTGTCTATGGCACAGCCTGTGAGTTTCAAAGAAGGGACTAGATCATCCACCAATGCAGAACAAACTAATATTTTGGAAGAAAGTATTTGAGAATTCTCTGTGGTGATCAGAGGGGAATTATATAAAAAGACAGCATTTTTAAAACTTTGAGAAAGCGAATCCTCTAGATCCAGGAAGTAAGGTAGTACACTTCAAAACATAAACTATTAGAACAGGTGTATGTTACATATGCCAAAGATTTCTCAGTTAAAGATGATAATAGGTCTGAAATATATAGCAGAAATGAATAGTACTATATAACCAAGTGAATGTTGTCTTAAGGAGTATGGTCATTTCAGTTCTGACTAAATGTAGATGTCCCCATTGTGTATGTCTGAGTTAATAATCTTAGAATCCTTATAGAATAAGTGGAGAGAAAATAGGCTTATGATTAAGGGACTGGAGCATCTCAGGTATGCAGAGAGTCTGAGAGAGCTGGGAGTGTTTATGCTGGACAAAAGAAGGCTCTGGGAGGATCTCATCAGCATATAACTGAAGGAAGGGGGCAAAGTTATTGGATCCAGGCTCTTTTCAGTGGTGCTCAGGACAGGACCAGAGGTAATGGGGACAAGCTAAAACACAGGAGATTCCCTATGAACATCAGGAAACACTTTTTTATTGTGAGGGTGACTGAGCACTGGCAGAGGTTGCCCAAGGCCGTTGTGGAGTCTCCCACCTTGGAGATACTAAAAAAATATCTGAACATGGTCCTGGACAACTGACTCTAGCTGGCTGCTGCTTGAGCAGGGGTTTGGATCAGCTGACTTGCAAATGTCCCTTCCAACCTCAGCCATTCCCTGATTCTGTGATTCCTTGACACTGTTTGGGTTCTGCTTAGGTGACCCATTTTAAATGACTGCTTTATGATGCATTGAATCTGCAAAGTAATTTTCCTTTTACAAATCACACCTTTTATGTCTAAATTCTAAAACTGAAAATTCAGTATTAACATTTTCCTTCAATTTTATTCATTCTGTGAGGAGGAAGATAACCTGTTTCATTGTTTGTACCATTTGCTATTATTTAGTCTCTGGCTAACAAACCATGTTTTCACTTCACCTCAGTGTGAAATAAGATGATGGAATCAAGAGGGGTAAAAACTAAAATGTGGTAATCCAATCTACACAGGGCCACATAATTCCATTACACTAACAAGCTAAAGTCAGCTGAAGTTATTAACTTAGTTTCCATAGTTGCTCCTTCAGCAATTTTTGGGGGGGGTGGGGGTGGGGGAATAAATCCCTTGTCTATCTTTCAGGATCATTTTAGTCAATATATTAAGGGAGAAAAATGTATACATATAATATATATTGTATGTTTCCTTGTTTTGAAAATAATATTTTTCTTTAAAAATTGATTTTTTTTAGTGAATCCATGATAGTTGTAAATGAACAACCTATTCAATGGCACTTGCTGTTTTTAATACAATTTTTGAGAGAAAATGAAGACACAATCATGTTAAGAATTTGTTTTCTCAAATGAATGAGGGAAAAAATGCAGTGTCTTAGGACTCTGTCACAGTTAGTCTTCTGAAACTGTTAATACACTTACAGAAAAAAGAGATAGAGATAGGCTTTTTAATATTGCTGAGAAAATTGTTGTCTTTGGGTGAAAGTTGTTTTTTATTTTTAATTACTTTTAAGCATTTTCATTATATTTTTTTGTGATTTCTGTGATTTGATTCTTGAAGGGCAAATGGACATTTAAAAATGTTGCCCAGAAAAAGAAATGCAAGTCATAAAGAAAAACATTTCTTGTGACTCCTCTGTGATTGGAGAGACAGGAACATTTTATTTCGGAAAGAAATGGCAAAAACTTAACTTGAGAAACATTTCTTCTCAACTTACCTACAAAGCAGACATCAAAACGTGATCTAGTTCATCCTAGGTCACCTTAGTGATCAATGGGAAGAAAAAAATGTCACCTCCAAAAGGCAGTACATCTATCTCACACATCTGTCTTAAAATTAGATGTATCACCTCCTAAAAATGCTTACTTCTCTCATTTGGTAAAAGGGGCACAGGTGGTGATGAACTGACACACAGAAGTTCTACTTTAAAATTTTAGTGTAAGAACAGGTTGCTTATACCTTGCTAACTAGGTCTTCTGTGATATTCTAAGGTCAAGTTCACTTTCAAGATGCTTTTCATATCTGAAACTATGACATTTTTTAAGTGTTTGGCAGCTGAAAACACATAAGGAATGTGTTTTTCAGCTGCAATTATCCATTTCCAAATATGTGCTGTTGGCTCACAAATTACTCAGATTAAAACTCTTACTTTTGGGGTCTCACATCGATTTTGGAAAGAGGGTTTACAGTGGTGGCCTTGGAAACTTTCCCATTTTGGGGAGCAAAGACAAAAAGGCTGGGATTCTACCTTGCTGACTTCCTTGGGTGTTCCCTCTCCTGCTTATTCCTGTATGCCAGAGACATCCTAGGGCTAAGAGAGTCCCCAGATATACTCTTTAGCCTCTGACACTCCCTCCATAGATGAGAGATAAATTTCCATTTAACTTCCGCCTTGTTTTCTGCACAGAGTTCTGCTCAGCTACAGAGGTGAATTATGCTCTTAATCTTTTCTAAAGCAGAATTCTAAAAGCAAAGGCATATTATTAGTGAGTTTAGGTAGAATATATTTCCATTTTTTAATTATCATTTTTATTCATGCTGCCTCTTCTGAATTACATTAATGTTAGTATCAATCTCTTTGCATTACATTTAGGAACACAAAAACTACCATACTGGTGCTTAGTTTCCAGGCACAAAGCAAATCTTTCATTTTGTAGATAAAACAGTTTCAAATCTACTATAACATAACCTCCCTTTCCCTCTGTGCATTTTTTTTTACCTGAGGAGTATAGACTTTTTAGAAATTCAGCATAAGTAGTAAAATTATTCAGGATTTCTAGCAAATCTGCAGGAATTTTGCAACGTGCTTTTTGAATCACTGTCATTTAATAATAAATGGTATGGTTTACCATTTTTTTGCTTTACTAATTTGATATAAGGTTACCTATTATAAAATATCAGGTTAGAGGTGATGTAGTGGCTTGTCACTTCATGGGTGTTTATTGTTGATTGCTACAAAGGTAACAGAAAATTTAAGTCCAAAATAAATCTGAGTTCAAATACTATAATGCAGATATATTAATGCATCATTAAGATTAGTAAAAAGCTTTCTTAATATGTCAGTATGCTAATGAATTTTAAATGTGGTCTGTTATGTAGAATATATACATTTCCTGAAAATAATGAATCTAGACATTATCCAACCAATTTTGGTTAGATTTTTGATGATTCTACCTCTTCCTCAAGTACTGTCTTAATATATCCTCAAGGAAAATAAAATAAATTTACATTTTGATACAGAAAACATATCAATGTGTTGAAAAGTAAGAACAAATTTTTCACTACACTAAGAAAGCTTATGCCCAAACCTGTTAGTCCTGAAAAGCAAAAAATTCTTTGGCTTCAAGATAGTTGTCTCTGGGAAGGTGGGTAGGTCCAAGCCTAGTGACAGAAGAACAAAAGAAACAATAATCAAGCGATAGCACATACAGAGCAAAGGCCGTTTTGCCGCCTTCACAGCAGGAGAGGCCTGATTCCCCGCGGCTTCTCTTGCACTTTCAATTTCAAAGGCTGACACTGCAGCAGAGTGTCTGACCTCTCCAGAACTGATCTGATCACAAGAAACCCTGAATGTATCCTTGTGTTTGGTGAAATAGCCTAAGTGAGGATGCTCAGCACTAGGAAATGAGCACACCCACAATTTCATTGAGTTAAATTAGGTTCCTTTGCCTTCAGTTAACCCTCCAAAAGACTGTAGTGCTGGTATTGGAAGTAGCTCACACATTCAGATGGAGCTTTACTTTTTATTATCGGTGATAGCAGACTTGAAGCAGTGCTGGCCATGGATTCTGTGTTTGACACTGTTCACCCAAGCACAGGAAGGCAGTTAGCCCATACTCTGCAATTTCATGCTGGAGATGATCAGGAAAATCCAATGTCTTTCTTGTATTGAGATGCCCAAAACTGAACACAGTACTCGAAGTGTGGCCTCACCAATGCTGAATACAGGGGGACGATCACTTCCCTAGTCCTGCTGGCCACACTGTTTCTGATACAAGCAAGGATGCCACTGGCCTTCTTTGTCACCTGGGCACACTGCTGGCTCATATTCAACCACTTGTCTATCAGTACCCACAGCTCCCCCATTGCATGGGGTTGTTGGGGCTCAAGTGCAGGACTCGACACTTGGCCATGTTGAAGCCCATATGATTTGCCTCAGGACATCAATCTAGGCTCTGCAGGTCTTTCTGAAGAGTCTTCCTACCCTCAAGCAGATCAACACTCCCACCTTATTTGGTGTTGTCTGCAAACTTACTGAGGGTGCTCTCAATCTCATGAGATTTTAATGGGAAAATCAAATGCGTTCCCAGACTATATGTCCTCTAGTTTTGAAGAATTTATCTAACACAGTGATAGTTTATGTGTGTGGAATGGCTGTGGTTCATCTTGTAAATCTGCATAACCTGCTCCTCTGCATAATCTATTTTCCATTAAGGTCAATGAAAAAACTCCTGTCAATCTTAATGAAATCTTCACATCACTTTTATAGCCTTCTTGAAAATAATAGGATTTCTCAGTTTCTGTGAATTTGAAAGTGTTCTAGCTCACCTAAGAAAAATTCTAGATCTGACTATGGAAACAATCCAGGGGAAGTAAAATGCTGTTGCCATGTTCTATGCCACTATCTTCATTATGTACTGATAAGTAGGAGAGACAATGAATATCAAGTAGTCGGAGATGTGATTGTGTTTTGTCCTGAGAAAGAGGATATACTATTTAGTGACCATTTTCTTGTACTGTTCAGGGAAGATTTCAGGTGATATGCAAATGATCATATAAAGAAGTAATTTATAGTGTTAGCATTTTTTTGCTGGATGAATTTTAAAAGGCTTAATGTGAAAATTTGTCCTACTGAAGTAGTCAGTGAAGAAAAAGTTTTTATTCTTCTTACACTCAAGGTGACCATTGCCACTTCAGGATTTTCAAGTAACTGAACAATTCACATTTCTCTTTTAAATCCAGCTGGATCTCTTTTAAGTCCAGTGGGGAATAAAAGAAACTATCTAAGGCTAAAATGGGTTGAGGAGGAAAGTTCATCAAAGCAGGTGAAGGTGATGACCTCTGCTGATGTTCATCTGTGTTCTTTCACAGGTATCCTTTTCTGGGTGACTCCTTCTGTCCTCTGTGATGTATTATATTCAGTGCTGCATTTTGTGATAGTCATTTCCTGAATCACAGGTGACACTCCAGCAATGTGTTATTTCTTTGTTGGTAGAAAATGATTGGCATTCCACAGGACATTTTAGCTCAGTTGGTTTAATTCTGGTACTGTAAGTACATGATTCCTCTTCCTATATTTTGAACAGAATTATGAAGGAAAAAGAAGTAGATTAAAGGTTATTGATCTAATCTTCAAGGTAAAAAGCTCTCTGGAGTGGTGGCTGTATTTAATTTTGAATTTGACTGCTCCTGACACAATGGACTCTTTCTTTCATAACCCCTTAGAGAGATTTTAGACACTACAGTACTACAAATAATTAATTATATACTCAGAAGCATAGCCACCAGAAAGCTTGCAAGAATACAAAAATATTGACTCTACTTCATGTCCCTGTTTTTTTTTGTTTTTTTTTTTTTTTTTTTTTTTTTTTTTTTCCTGGAGGATTTAACTGGTCCTGCACAAATTTGTATTCATGCATCAATATCTGTGGACACCGAGAGAGCTGAAAATTCCTAATAAGTAGACCAGCATTTCCACTGTTGGCCACAATAAAAGCCTTTTTTTCCGAAGATATTAAACATTAAGCTTCCATGTTATTCAGTTGGAGTTTCTGGGCCTCAAAAACTCTTAATATCAGGCCCTTAACCTCCTGTGCTACCAGAGCTGTTTACCTAAGTCACTCTTTTTTTTTGTCAGTAGATGCATCAAATTAGATTCAGTACTGAATTGAAGGGGTCATGTATCTGTAACACTTTAGATTTCCATGTGTACACATAAGGAAGTCATTGACCAGCACAAAAGAATCCTAGCTAAGTTCTTAAAGAAGTTTTTCCTTTGAAGTTATGAAAGCCAGTAGGAGGTGTAGTGATGATTACTTAAACATGGGTTGTTACAGGACTTCTCAGCACTGCACTGGTTTTTAACTTCCTTAATGTTGGCTTGCCTCTACACCACCAAAGCAGAAGGAGAACTTGCTGCACTGATATTTTGGAGTAATTATTATCACTGAACTGAAGCATGTTAGTAGAATAGTATCAAATAAATACAATTACTTTGTAGAAAAACCTGTCTGAATTCCTCATAATGATAATCTCCTGCCCTGTTTTAAGAATGCATACATTTTCTGTTTTGTTATGGGGTTTTTTTAATATAAATTTGAACATATACATAAGGAAGTCTAAGCTGATTCTTTCTATCCAAGAGTGAAGCAGAATATTCTCAGAATAAATAACTCATAAAGAGTTTCAAGTCTTACTGTCATGGAAATAAACATTATATCTGCCAGTTTCCCTTCAGCTCCTGGCAATAAACAAGAAACCTTTTTTTTCAGAGTATTAATTTTTTTCATCAATAGCATCTGTAGATAAAGGTATGTTCAATAAACCAAGGAATGGACACAAAAAGAAGCCAGAATTAATCTTACAATAAACCCCAAGTAAGCAATTCCCAAAGGGTTTGCCTGTAGAGGGTTTGTTGCTGAATAAGTGCTTTATTGAACTCAGAAGCTATTCCACAGTAAGAGATATCTAAAAAGACTTGTAAAAAAAGTTTTTCTGTACACAAAAGACCTTTTTTTTAAGGCATACCAAATAACTAATTATTAGAGTTCTAAAACTTTTTAGAAACAGAGACAAATAAGACATTTTTTTAGTTCATGTAATGACCTACAGGAGAACTTACTGTATGAACTCTCCCTAGTTCTACCGAACACTTCCTCCAAGTTTCAGATCTCATCCTATTCCTTTTTCTAGGTGACTTGTATCTGGAGCACATCTCTGCAAACCCAGTAATTTTGCTCTCTTGTCAAGATTACATAGAACAATGCCAAATGTCATTGCTGTCCTCCATCTTCTCACGTAATGGCCGTATCTGTCTTCTAACAGTAATTATCATGTTTAAGACAGCTTTTTCCTGAAGTCTGTGACCTAATTAAAAGTGATTCAGAATATTTAATTCTAAAGTAATGTACTGTTTATTCACCCAAAGGAATACAGCCAATGCTATTTTATTATATCCACCATGTACACATCTCAGATATATTTGCATCTCATCTGTACCTCCTCAGCTCTCTCCAAGCCAATATGAATCCCACTGTCTCACACTTCTGCCGTGGCTTGTAGCTTCCACCTCTCTTCTCCCTGCTCCATATTTATCAATACCTCTCTCTTAAAGCCATCTCCTCTCCCTACCTGTAGGCTGGAAAATTTAACCACTTAGTGGGATTTTTGTATGCTTGCTTTCTAACATCAGTCTCTGGCTTTGGAGACATTAGTTGATTGCCCTACTAGTAGGCTAAGGACTTTTCACCCTTTCCTTCTCTTAGGGTTTCTTGGGCTTCTGGTTTTTTTTCTCTGATGTGGTTTATTTCTGGCTTGTTCTTTTTTGTATAACCCCTTTCAGTCAGATCACATTTTTTCAAATAGATAAACTGAGTTGTAGATAATTTTCTTTTTAATTAACACAGATCCCTCACTCTCTGAGATGCTGACAAATATCTGGAAATGATCAGAGAAACAGATTTTTAGCATCTTGATAGTTTTGATGCTATCTTACATTTCTAAAAATCTTTAAAGATATTACAGATTTTGGAATGTTGTTTGAAATATGATCTGCTACTAACAAACATGGAAGAGCTGTCTGGTTGTGTAGTGGGCAGCCTTGGCAATGACCATGAAATAGAAGAGTTCTCAGGAGTTCCTTATGAGAGAATGGAAAAGACATATAGTAATATCACAATCCTGGACTTCAGGAGAATCAAGCGGAGCTTTAGCCTCTTCAGTGATCTGCTTGGAAGAATCACAGGGAAATGGCCCTGGAGAGGGCCCTGGTCCAGGGGATCTGGTTGTTTTAAAGGATCAGTTCTTCCAAGCTCGGGAATAGTCCATGCCCCTAAGCAGGAAACCATGCAAAAGCAGCAGGGGGTCTGCACAGATGAACAAAAGCATACCAGAGAGGGAATTAAGGACAGATGACCAGGAGAATTATAGAGACATTGTCCAAGCATGCAGGGAAGGAGTAAGAAAAGTCAAAGACCATATAGAGTTAAACTTCCTGAGGTATGTGAATGTCAGCAGGAAAGGCTTCTATTGATATATTAACAACAAAAGGAAGGCTAAGAGAAAATGTGGGCCTCCTGCTGCATGGAGCAAGGGATCTGGTGATAAAAGGACATGGAAAAGGCCAAATTGTTCATTGCCTTCTTTGTCTCAGTCTTTACTGGTGAGGTTTGCCTTTAGCAGTCCCAGTCCACTGAGACGTGTGGGAGAGTCTGGAGCAAGGAATGCTTACCCTTGGTGGAGGAGAATCAAGCTAGGGAACATTTATACAACCTGTACCTACTAAAGTCTGGGGGGCCTGATGGGATACGCCCATTAGGGAGCTGACTGATATCACTGAAAGGCCATTCTCAATTACCTTTGAAAGGTCATGGCAATCTGAGGAGCTTCTTGAGGACTGGGAGAAAACAAATGTCATGTCTTTCTTCAAAAATGGCGAGAGGAAGGTTGCATAAAACTACAGGCCAATTAGCCTCACTTTGATCCTTTGGAACGTTATGGAGCAACTAATCCTGAAAACCACTTCCAAACCTGTGAAGGACAAGAAGGTGACTGGGAGTAGTAAGCATGGATTTATAATGAGAAAACTATGCCTGACCCACCTGATGGCCTTCTGTGATGTAATGATTGTCTTGGTGGGTAAGGTGAGAGCAGTAAAAATGTGGGGTTTTTTGGCTTTAGCAAGGATTTCAGCACTGCCTCCCATAACAAACTGATGAAGCACAGGCTAGATAAGTGGAAGGTGAACTGGTTTGGAAACTGGTTGTACTGTTGGGCTCAGAGTATTATGATCAATAGAATGAAGTCCAGCTGGAGGCCAGTTCCTACTGGTGTAACCCAGGGGTTGAGACTGGGGAAAATTCTGTTTAATATCTTCAATCATGATCTGGATGATGGTGTCACATCAAGGTCTCACAGATGATACAGAGCTGGGGGAAGTTAGTATACCAGATGGATGTGCTGCCATTGAGAGGGAAATTCAACAGGCTGGAGAAATGGGCAGGCACGACAAAGGGAAGTGCATGTAAAATCTTGCACCTGGGGAGGCATAACCCCATACACCAGCATGCTGGAGCTAACTGGCTAGGAAGCAGCTTTGCAGAGAATGATCTAGGCATACTGGCGGCCAAGAAGTTGGACATGAGTTCACAACACGCTCTTGTTGTAAAGAAGGACATTGGTCTCCTGGGCTGCATTAAGAAAGGAGTGTTGGGTGTATGTGGAATGGTTTTGGTAGCAGAGGGGCTGTTGGGATGTATTCTGTGAGAAGAGACCAGAGGCTGAACCATGTCAGATGGAGCCAATTCCAGCCATCTCCAATATGGACCCACCACTCGCCAAGGCTAGGCCAATCAGCAAAGCTGGTGGTGCCTCTGTGATAACATATTTGAGAAAGGGTAAAAAATGCTGGGCAGCAGCTAGGAGAGAAAGGAGTGAGAAAAATGTGAAAGAAACAGCCCTGCAGATGCCAAGGCCAGAAGAGGAGGGACAGGAGTTGCTCCAAATGCCAGAACAGAGGTTCCTCTGCAGCCTGTGGAGGACCTCATGTTGGAGCAGATGGATAGGCCTTGAAGGAAGCTGCAGCCTGTGGAGAGCTCACATAGGAGCAGACTCCTGACTAGAGCTGTGATCTGTGGAGAACAGCCCATGTAGGAAAATGTTTTCTGGCAGAAACTGTGGCCCTTGAGGGGACTCATGCTGGAGCAGTCTGGTCTTGAAGGACTACAGCCTGTGCAAAGACCGTTTGTGAAGGACTGTATTGTGTAGGAGTGACCTTCTTGTAGGAGTGCTTGTGCTGGAGCAAGGGAATAGAGTGAGGAGGAAGGAGTGGTAGAGATGAAGTGTTAAGAACTGACTGCAACTGTCCTTCCCCATCCCCCTTCACTGCTTGGAGTCAGAGAGGAGAAGGCGGAAGAGCTGGGAGTTAAGGACTGAAGTTAGGCCTGGGAAAAAATGAGAGGGGGAGTTTTGTTTCTGTTTCTCACTATCCTACTCTGGTTTTAATTGGCAATAAATTAAAATAATCTTTCTCCAAGTTGAGTCTATTTTGCCCATTATGGTAATTGATGAGTCATCTCTCTGTCCTTACCTGATCCCGTGAGCTTTTAAATCTCATTTTCTTCCTCCGTACTGCTGAGGAGGTGTGAAAAAGTGATCTGATGAGAATCTGTGAGGCAGCAAAGGTTCACCCACCACAATGATCATTATTGAAATACATGAAATTCCATGTAAGCATAAGAAAAATCTTTTACTGTGAGGACCATGAAACCCTGGTGCAGGTTTCTCAAAGAGTCCGTGGAGCCTCCATCCTTGGAGATAGTCAAAACTCAACTGGATGTAGTCTTGGGCAATCTGCTTTAGCTGATCCTGATTTGAGCAGAAGGATTAAATTGGATTACCTCTAGAGATCCCTCCCAACCTCAGCCATTGAGTGATTCTGTGAGATATAAGTGAAGATTAGTCCTTACTCACATGTATCCTGGGAAATCTAAATGGCATGTGTTGACAACTTGAGAAAGACAATCAAGATGTCACAAGAAATGATCACTTTTAAATTAAATATAAATTACCTCAGCTTTTCTGTAATAGTAAGAATTAAATCAGTGAATGATCTTGAACTTACATGAATTATTTTATTCAAAAGCTGTTCAATATTTTAAAAATTTTACTCTATTTGGTACAGTCACAATTTAATAAATCAAAAAGATAGATGAAATGAAACAATACGAACCAAGTAATTACTGAAGCCAGACATAACTTTGGCGAAATAGGGATTTTTTTTTTTTTTAATCTTAAATCTAATTCAAACCTGACAATAAAAAATGACAGAAGCTCAGTTTGGTACTGTAGAAGGTGTGAATAAAAGTTTTATACCTCTTAAGCAGTCTCTGGGGAATAACTTGATTATCTTAGTTCATTTTCAAAGTGAATGTTCACACTGCAGAAATAATTCAGGAATGACACTCTACTGTTTTACTGGGCCAGGCATCATGCAAGTAGGTCTTTCAAAAACCCAGCTTCTAGAATCACTGAATCCCTCTAGGTCTGTAAGTAGCCACTCACAAGTTGGACTAGCTCAAAAACCATTCTGAATTATACTGGTAACTGCAATAACTCTCACTTGCTTGGCCAGGTATGCCTTTGATTCTTTTGTGCATACCCTCTTCGTAGAAACTAATCCTTCAAGGTGTGGAGAATTTCCCATGACATACAGATACCTGTGTGTAGCATTAGCTGGCGGTTTATACATTGTCATCAACAATGACTGTCAGCCCACAATGGAATAAAAAACACCCTCCAAATGATTACAAATGTTAGTGAAAGCTAACAGTAAGGGCAGACACCTCCCATCTTTATGACTGACACAGCTTTATAATCTTTGGAATGGCATCATGATTTTACACCAAGCATTAGTGATTTGAAGATGTACGACATTTTTCATTCCAGAAAAGTAATATAAGTGTTTATGCAATGACCAATCTAGGCAAAAGAAAGAGATGAAGTAACAATAAAAGCTATGACCCAAAACTATATCTAGTAAGTGATAACTTAATCTTGCCATCTGTATAGCCAAAGCCAGATACCTGGGAATTGTGGATATCTTAACACAAGCAGTTTATAAGGAGACTAGAATGACTGTAGATATAAGATATAAACAAAAGTTTTCTTTACACTTGAGGCTTCCATATTTTCTTAAATCTCTTGAGTCAGAGTCCGAGATTATGGAAAACAAATAAGATAGGCTAGAATATTTGGTTGCTCACTTCATTCTGATAGTTTTCTCTGTGATGCTGTTTTAAGATTTCACCTATAATATTCATAGCCTTAGATAACAGAAATAAGTTTAAGAATATTTCTGAAAATATTTCAAAATATTATCTCATTTTCTGAAGAACCTGAAAAACTTCTGAAGAAGTTTTTTCAAATAATCTGGGCTGACCTTTTGTGATAAGAATCAAATCCAAACTTTAAAAAGAGGAACAAAAGATGTTTAGAGAAGTCAGCAAAGTTTTCCTCATATAGCCATCTTCTTCTGCAGTCTTTCATGATACGTGATAGGAGAACAACACTAACAAAATTGTACACAGGATACATCTGATTTCAGCAAACTACTAGGCAGGGAGTAAAGTTCTGCTAAAGATTTAAACCTGGAGCAGCACTAAGAGAGTCAGTAGGATGGAGGACACTAAAATGAGTCACTAGATCAAGAGATCCAATCTCAGATTCATGAAAATGCTTCTTTCTGTTACAGAGAGTACTAGGCAAGGTTGTTTGATCCATTACTGAGGATCTCTGGTCAGAGGAGAGGCAAGAGTGGTTATATCTGGCTTTCAAAATGCAGAACATGGAATGAATTTTATACATTGCAATAGTGTGAAGATAAAATGAATTATTTGGTCTTCAGTCATTTCTCTTAAATAATCGTAATTCAAATCTGTCAAAAATCAAATCCATGAAAAATATTTGAGAAATGTGTATGGAACACAGTATTAATTTTCTTTTTTAAGGAGAAAAATAATAGAAGGAGCAATACAAGCATCAATATATTACTTTTAGAGAATTATTCCTATTTTTGTTCTTTCTGAATTATGTTCCTTTCTGAATTCATACAGTGAAAGCTTTTTTCATTTTCTTTTTTTTTTTTTTAACAAATGTCAAATTCTACCAGACTAATTCAATTTATCGTATATGTAATTCTTGATCCTGCTCTAACACACATCACTAGTTGAGGTGAAATATTTATGCAGGTGTTTTCAATGAAGTGCAGTTGTATTCAGAAGTTTCAAATACTTCATCTAGCCAGTAAGCATCAAATTTATAATCTGTGTCTAGTGTTTCCATGGAGATTTCTTTATTCCATTTTGTTCCTGTTCTGGTTTGGTCAGGATGAAAGGTTCAAAGGTTATGGTTAAACATCATATACAAAAAAGTCTGTGCAATTGTCAGGAACTTACAGGCTACACAAAATGAAAAGTACCACACTGGTAAATAAAACATGTAGAAAAGAACTTGCCTTCTTCATTCTAGCTCCGTGTCATGATTTGTAATTTTGTGAAATAACCACAAGTAACAGAATTAGTAATGCACTTTCCTCTCTTCAGAATGCAGCACTATTCTCCCATTAGATCTGCAAAATTCCTTTCAAATAAGAAGCAATTTCTTACTGGAAACCAAGCAGTGACCTTTTATTTATTTGACAGATGAGTTTTTAAATACAATTTAGTCTTGGGAGACATGGCATTGACAAGCTCTCTGGAATCTGACCTGGACAAAATTTCACTAAATAGAATACTTTTTATATCTATAAACATGAAAGTCACTGAAAGGTTGAACGCTGCAGAAACCCACACCATCTCAATAATTATTTTCTAATGACTAATAATGTTTTCCTTATATACATATACCCTCTAATTATAGACTTTGGGATCATATTAAGCTTTTATTTATTTCACCATTTCACATTGTTTGAAAAGAGTACAAGTTCTGTTGAGGTAAGCGTACAATGAAGCACACAAGCAGTACAATTAAAAGCTTTTTAAAAGCTGCATATGAAAATTTCTTTTAAATTACATTCCCTTTTCAGAATTGAAGTGTATTTGAAGCAACTGACCTAACAAGGATCTAATTCTGCTTGATTTTATTGCCTTTTAGTTAGTTCCACTGTATGAAGTTTCACATTTCAAGATCCTTCTGTCTTGCACCAACATAAATGAATAATTACAAAAGATAGAATTGAAAATTAGACATAGAAAGAGATTGGAGTAGCAGTTGATTGCTATGCAGTTCCTCAGATCTTCAATTCAGAAACAAAATTCCTTCTCACTGTGAAGTGGAAAAATATGAACATTGTATCTATGAGTACCAACAAAAATGAATATATATATGTTTAGTATGTAAATGTAAATAAAATTGGGAAATCACTTCAGTCAAACTTCAGTCAAACTACAGGTTGGTAACACAGATTCAGAATGCTGCTGGATTTCTTTCACTGCAAACTCCTTTTTTGCATTACAAAGAAAATAATTTTTTAAGCTCTCCGTCAAAGACACTGCATGCATTTTCTCATTTGTTCTCAACTGTGATTTTATTACTCATGTAATAAAATCGACAGTGCATTTTTCTAGTAATCCTGACCAACAGACTGAGATGAAATAATATTTTTATGCTACATGTGAAACTGATTTAGTTATTTTCTTCTCTTTCTGCTATAGCTTGGTAATTGCAGTTTGTGTGCCACCAGAATAAATACTGCAGTTTAAAAACTACTGAGATCTAAAATTCTTTCTGATAGTAACAAACATCTTAGTAGATCTTTACTTTTTATATTCTCTTAGTTAATAAAGGTGTTAAATATGTATTTGAAATAACAAAACCAAGAAAAAAGTACTCCCTTCAGAGATCGCTCTTCACTATATTCCTTTTCATCTTAAAAAACCTAGCATGCCTATGACCTCTTGCTACCTTTCTTGAAGTAGTGTATATATTACATATAACAAAGACCATGGTTTATGATAGGTACAGATAAAATGAAATATATTTTTTTGTCCTAGACAAGATTTAAGACCTTAAATGTATATGCAGAAGTTTCCAGCTTTAACATAACTAATTGTCTTTTGCAAACAAATAAACTAAAAATTTCCAGCCTCACTGTTCTTCTGGTCTCAAAGGACCATCGATGTTCTTGACCATGACATTATTTCTTTATAGATCTCTACACTGCCTCTGTGAATATAGCCATAGTGTCTGAACTGTAGAAAAACGTGCTGGCTTACTTTTTGACTCCATTGGTTCCTAACCTTTCATGAGCACTTAATTCCTCACACAGAAGGAAACAGCCATGCTGTGGAAGCCTGCGGACCATGAAGGGTAATTGGATAAGATCTTTTGCAAGATTTACAAGCATGCCAAGGATTTTACCAGCTTTAAAGCTGACTGATTCAGTGTGAAAAGATCTGAACAATTCTGACCTAAAGGTTTAAAGAGAGACCTTTTCTGTGAAAGTGTAATTTAGAGCTTGTAATAAAAGTGTACAGAAAAGCACCACGAGGAAGAAAACAGCCATAAATTCTAGAGCTTAATATTACATTACAGGACACTTTTTAGTGACATATCCTCTTATCTTGCAACATACCTCTGCTACCTCAAGCTGGTTTTAATTGTTTCTTTTAAGGGTTACAATGGTAGCTCATCAATAAAAAGGTAATAAGAAAGCCATTTGTTTAATACAGCTGAGAATGTTGACTTGCTTTTTCTCTCTCTGTACATATACATACATGAAGTAAGACCAGGTTTTTGTACAGTGCCATAAGTAAGAAGTAAGCAGAAGAATCACAAAGAAAATGAGGCAATTTATGTGGAAAATGTAGGTTCTCAAAATTCCTGTTTAACACCTTGAATACACCACTGGTAAAAGGCATCCAGTGGTAAAATTCTCTGTGCTTCTTCATTTCTATTGCTGTGCAGTTCACTATGTGACCAGTGCAGTGCCTAAAACGCTCTGGAGTACAGGAAAAGGACACTTTCTCCACTCACCTGCAAGGCCCAGGTGAGTCAATGCACCTCTTGGATAAATGCTTCCTCCTCCCTCATCATCACAGTTTCCCTGTGGTAGAGAACTAACAAATGATGCAAAAGATTAATTCAAAATCTTTAGGTGGCACCAAAGCATTAAGCTCTGTGTTTATCTTTAGTTACAAAAACATTACACATAAATTTAAAGACTTTGCAACAAAGCTGTATTATATGCAATGAGAAACAAAAGAAAAGTTTTCTCTGGAGCTGCCTGTGTAAACTGTTATAAGCACATGTCTCTATAGTAAAGACATCTGTATTTCCACCAGTTCATTATGTAGTATTCAGATAGTTTAAAAAAATCAAATTGTACATAATTGTCATTGGTTTTAAAGAAGGGGACTAATTCTCTGTTTCCTTTTAGATCTGTGATTAAGTTATTCCTGGGCAAAGTGCATGCATAGGGGCAGCATCTCATCTGAGAGCCCTGTGCACTGCTCAGACAAAATATAATTGGTTTCACTCAGGTCCAAGGACTTTATTTCCAAAGTATTTTATTCAGATAATATTTCCTGGTTTTCACCATTTCTTCTGACTGTAGGCCTTTCAGGGTTGCTTTCTTTTGTTCTAACTTTATGGTGTGTGCCCATGAGTAGAGATTTTTGGAGGCATGTGACATAAATATAACATCGAGTAATAGGTCCATGCAGGCTCACAATTACTGAATCTCAAACTAAAATGTGCCCTCAGGCTCCTGTTTGAATTGCACTGGTGTGACTAACATGCCTCTAGGACAGCCAAGAACAATCTCCATGTGACAGGGAGTGTATTCAGAGATAATCACAACATGGACCTGCAGCACTGGCTGAAGAGCTAATCATGTGAGAGAAAGATCAAATTGTAACTGTGAGATACAGGGCTAATCTCTTGGGTACTTCCAAATGGGAAAAAAAGCATCAGAGACTTCACCACAACAGCTAGAGAAGCACTGAGAGAGAGCCAGTGAATCTGCTTGAAGAGGATAGACTGAATTCATTTATTTGCAAACTTAGACTTTGAGATAAGGGAATGGGAATTTCATAGAGTAGCTAATTTGATGGTTTTTATTTTTTTCCTGATAAAATTGAGAAAAGTAAACTTCGTTCTGATTGGATGTACATTGGCGCATGCTTTAATTCCATTAAAAGCAGTACAATTCCATAGGTGTCAAAATACAGGAGAGAAGGTTGGAATCTGACCACAAGGCTAAAAATTAGGAATTAATTTTTTTCTGAAAGAAATATAGTTTCTATCTATGTATCTGCCTATCAATTCCCAAGCATGTTTTTCTAAACTGATTGAAGCTACACAAGTATGAAGAGAATTAGGATTAGCTCCACAAAAGATGACATCACCTCCCTGTTTTCACACTCTGGCAAAATTTAGACAAAATGGCACGCGTTAAAGGTGGCAGCTAAGTATAATTTATTTGATGTTTCATTTTCTGTGGACAAGGCTTCAGAGTGAAGGATTACCAGAGTTAAATCTGAGAAACATTGTCATGGAAATAATTAGAGTTTGACATTTTGCAGGTACTCTGTGACATGATGATTTCTGCTTTAGGAATGTTCCAAAGTGCAATTTAATCACATCTCTTACCAACAGACCATAAATCATTATCCGTAGTTCAGTGGGATATCTTTAGACCATACATTTTGGAGGAATTAATGTAGTTTATCATATTGTGTACCTTTAGGGAGCCTTAATTGTTAAATTATTGCAGTAATAATTGGGAGGAGACATACATTAGATGTGCTTAATGGATCAAGTTATTGACTTTCTAAATCAAAGGAACTGTGTTGTATTGGTTTTGTGATGTTTAGGCATATTTGTGGTGGCAAAATTACATTATTCTAGACAAAACTACATGAGGTAGCCTTTATTTATCACCTTTGCTCTTTTAAATATTTTTAAATAAGTAAACTGTGTATTACAACATAGAAGCTAACAATTTTATGCTCTGTGAATCACAGAGTAAATTAACATTGTACAAGCATGCAGCTCCTCTTCCAGATGGAAGAATTCCTTGCTAAACACTATTTACACTTATCCAGCTATGTTCCCTTTGCACTATTGTGATTGTGTTCTAACCCATTTTAAACAATCTGCAGAACTCTACCTTCTTTGAAAATGAAACCTAGTATACAAATCTCATCTAATTTGTGCCCTTTAAAAATTATACTGAATGTTAACATTCAACTTGATTCAATTGTCTTTGGAGATTTGTAGTTTGTGGGCAATCCATTAAGAATATAATAAGGAGTCCTAAGGCTGCCCTAAAAACAAGCATGGCAGGTGGAGCAGTGGAGAATATTAGCAGAGTGACTGGTTGCTTCTAGAATCTGTCATTGGCAACCAATTTCTCTGCAGTCTTACTGTTTTGCATAATGGAGACTAGGGTAGGAATATCAGAGAGTCATGCCTACCGTGTTGAACAACTGTAGTAGACTGATGTTGGCTAAGGGTCACAATCTTATCCAGCCACTTGCTCACTCATTCCCTTCAGTGGGGCAGTTGGAGAAAATAGGAGAAGAAAACTCATGGGTCAAGATAAAGACAGAGAGATCATTTGTCGGTTACTGTTGTGGAAAAAATAGACTCAGCTTGGGAAAAAAAAAATAATCCAATTAGAGTACATTGGGGTAGCGAGAAACAAAGACCAAGCATTAAACCAAAAATTTCCCTCCCCCATTCTTCCCAAGCTCAACTCCGACTTGTCTACCTCCTCCACAGCAGAGCACTGAGGGTGGCAAATAGGGGTTGTGGTGCTGCGCCTTCCTCATCAAACTTTTCCGCTGTTCCTGCATGGGCTCTCCCCATGGACTGCAGCTTCCTTCAGGGAATATCCAACTGTTATAGCATGGATTACTCAATTGGCTGCAGAGAAATACCTACTCCCACATGGGTCCTCCAGGCGCTGCTGGGGAGTCTCTGATCCAGTGCCTAGAGCACCTCCCCTCCCCCCTCCTTATTCTCTACCTTGGTGTTCCATCTGCTAAGGGTTTTCCCCCCCCTTCTCTGCCTTTGCAGTGTTTTTTCTCTTTCTTAAATATGTTACCACAGAGGCATCACAAACTTGGCTGATGGGCTTAGCTGCATCATGCAGTGGGCTGTTATGGAGCCAGCTGTGTCTGACATGGGTAAGTTCCTGGCCTCTTCTCAGAGGGGTCACACCTGCAGCCCCCCATGGCCAAAACCTGCCCATTCCTTTTGCTTGTACTAAAGATCTTGCAAATATCTCAAAATTATTCAGAAAGTGTAGAATCAGATGATCTTGTCTATAATATTTTTAAACAAAAAACTGTTTTGAGTTTTCTTATAGAGATGATCTGAGATTGTTACTAGATTTCTTCTCTAAGGTATTTCTAGGCAAAGTGCATCTGTAAGTCCAATACGGGTTCCCTGCTGAGAAGAACATAACTGGAAATACGTAGTGAAGGTAGGAAGCACTGAAAGATACAGAGGATCATCTTAATTTCAGGCCAAACTGTAGAGAACAACTTGCTAAGCAAAACAGGAGATTGTTGAGGATTTATGCGATTTGAGAATTTCTTTAATAGGCAAAAAATCACATTCAGATCAATAGAACAAGTCAAATAAGTCTTTCTTACTACGGCCCTCAGAAAGAAATCAGCTTGCAGCCATCACAGAGGTACCACACTGTTTTGCTGCAGGCTTCACAGATGATTGGCCCTTAACTGTTCCTTTTCTGATCTTCCATAGAGAAGCCAGATGCCAAATGCCCACCAAGCCACTCTATCACTTCCTCTACTCAACAGGACCGGAAAGGGAAAATATAATTAAAGACTCGTGGGTTGAGATAAGGACAGGGAGAGATCACTAACCAATCACTGTCATGGGCAAAAAGACTCAACTTGGGGAAAAATTAATTTAATTACTTACCAATCAAATCAAAATAGGATAATGAGAAATAAAATCAGATCTTAAAAAACCCTTTCCCCTACCCCTGCCTTCTTTCTGGGCTCAACTTCACTCCCAGTTTCTCTACCTCTTCCCCAAAAGAGTCTCAGAGGGATGGAGAATGAGAGTTGCAGTCAGTTCATCACATGTTGTGTCTACCACTTCTTCCTTCCTGCACTCTTCTCCTGCTCCAGAGTGGGGTCCCTCCCATTGGAGATAGTTCTCTATGAATTTCTCTAACATGAGCCCTTCCCATGGGCTGAAGTTCTTCATGAACTGCTTCAGTGTGGGTCCCCCACAGGGTCACAAGTCCTGTCAGCAAACCTGCTCATGTGGGCTCCTCACTACATGGGGTCACAGCCTCCTTTGGGCACACCCACCTGCTCCAGTATGGGGTGCTCCATGGGCTGCAGGTGGATATCTGCTCCACCGTTAACATCCATGGACTGCAGGGGGACAACCTACCTCACAGTGGTCTTCATCAGAGGTTGCAGGGGAATCTCTTCTCTGGTGCCTGGGACGTGTTGTTCCTCTCCTTTACTGATCTTCATGTCTGCAGAGTTGTTTCTCCCACCTATTCTCACTCCTCTCTCTCGGCTTCTGCGAAGCAGTTTTTTCTCCTTAAATATATTATCATAGAGGCACTGCCACTGTTGGCAATGGGCTTGGTGTTGGCCAGTAGTGGGTCCATATTGGAACTGGCTGTCATCGGCTCTATTGGACATGCAAGAAATTTCTAATAGCTTGTTATAGAAGCCATTCCTACAGCCACCCTGCTACCAAAACCTTGCCATGCAAATCCAATACCCTCCAGCATCCCGGTCTCTAATTCTCTAATTTTTCATCTTTGCCCAGTGGCAACATTTGATCAGACAGGCATTTGACATAGGTTAATAATCCCAGATATTTAAAAATAATTCCAATGGTGTAGGAAGCTACAGATTGGGTTGGGAAAATTGGTCATTCCCCAGAAGCACCAGGAACTTGTTTGCGTTTTGTGAAAAAAAACAAAACCATTTAAACCTTGATGGTTTGGTGTTTCTGAGTAGTCACTTCTGTGGCTGATCTGACATAAACTGCCTGAGAAGACCAGGTGCTGATATATCTAGATGAGCTAATCCTTCTCAAAGTCCTCTAAAAGCAGTGTTGAAATGTTAGGAAACTTCTCAGGTAAAATACTGAGTTGTCCAGATGAAGCAGAAAGAAGCACCTTTAGAAATTACTAGAATAAAGGGATTTAAGTGCTTTAGTATCACTCTAATCATACTTCCTAGACTTCTTTTAGGAATTCCATTTTTGTACTTAAAATTTTAGGTTTGTAGCCGCTAAAATTTTTTTTTTTTTAGCAACTGTTTCTGATGTTGCATCCCTGTTACATTTCTCAGTTTTGTCAAATAATATAGCATATTCACCCACAGTCTCATATGTGCAATAGCAGATCTAAATTTTGATGACTGCTCATCATAAGAAAATATTGGGAGCCCTGTATTTTGCCATTCCCTAGGGACTTGTCTTTTTCTCATTCATTTCCAGCAGACAATACTAACTGAAAAATGTGCTTATTAAATACTCTCTCTGGGTTTATGACTTTCTTAGTAATCATTAATATTATACCAAAGCACAAGATAGGAATTATAGTCATGATTGGGGAATATTTTTAAAATGTAAATTTGTCATCATGTATATTTCAAAATATGGAGATCGCAGTATAGTCTTCTGCTTCTGCATGCCCTTAGCTATAGCACTTTTAAGTAGAAGTTTCTTTTCTAATTTTATTACTTTTAACTATTATTCAGCTAGTGAGTTTCAGACACTTCTAAGATATTTGCTTCTATTTCCTTCATATTTTTGACATATTTGGGCCCATTTATTTTCCTTCATGACTTCCAGAATTCTTCTATCTTTGCAAAAGTAAGTCTGCTATTGTGAGCTTGTACTACCTCTGTAGAAATAGAAGTTGCTCCCAATATTAATGGGCTTTGCCTCCCTCACTTTTTCCAGTTAGCCAAGTTTCATTACTAGAAGTTCTGTATATTCAACCTAGAGCTTTATTTTTTTCGTGCTTGTGACCCCTGATTATATACACCTTTCCTGCAGTTAAATCACTCTAACATCCCATAAGTACTGATCTAATTCAGCAGATTTTATTTGTGACACTTCTTATATTTGCAGCTGATGAGGGAAGATGCATCAGAATTATTCTCCTTATTAGCTAATGTTCATTAAAATATTTCCTAGTTAGCCAAAAAAGTAGTTATAAATAAGCAATGAGGATACAGCCTTTTAGGACACCCTTGTTATTCTGCAGAGCAATGTGTGGTGTAGTATATAGGGAGCAGGTGAGTTTAGTGAGAATGCAGGGTTATTCTGAAATAACCAAAAGCCTGGCATCAGCAAGGCTGACATCACACCCAAAGAGGCAGAGCATTTGAAGTTACTGTTAACATAGTCTTCTGGACCAGAGCTGACCCATCTCCTCTGTGTTTGGAAACTGGGGAGAATAACTGCAGATCAGCTCAGGGCTCAGGCAGCAATGCCTTACATGTTGGATGCAGTGCATGCAGTGCTGTGCGTGGACAGATTATCTCCCACCACAGTGGATATATCTGTGGATAAACCAATGACATTGTGATGTGACCATTCTCTGGCCCTCTGCTCCCTTGAGTCTGTAAAGCAGCAGCTCTTCAAGATATGCTAGGGACTTTTTGCTGGTTTCTGGTGAATGTCTGGAAATATCTTGTACTTTTGTAGGACTTGACTTATGACAACTGAGAGTATTCTTCTTATCCAAGGAAAGAAAAGCTGTGATCAAAAATATTCTGACCTCTGCACTGTGCATGATATCCCAAATGTATCCTGATAAGAAGAATCCTAAGAATAACAGATTTTAAGGCCAGCTAGCCCGAACCCTTGCACAGACTAAGTCATAAGATTTCATTCTGCTATTCCTTCAAAACCTGTAAAATGACGTTGGTGCCGAATGTCTATGTGAAAGATTAAATCTTTTGAATTCACTGCCACACTTAATGCCTTTTCCAGCTGAAGCTAACATTACTGTCAGGGAAGGATGGGGTGTGAACTAAGGCTAATGTATATGATAGGACTGAGGCAGGAGTAGGGACTAACTTCACTGTAGCACAACATGAAGAGTAGAAAACCACAAGGCTGCTATTGTGATGGCATCATGTTTTGGTCTGTTCTTTTGGTTTCTACCTAGCACCCATTAAATGGCATTTAATAATTTTTAATTGCTGCTCTGTGTGGGTCAGTTGCTTTGATGTGAACTAGAATTCTCAAATACTTATACCTTAATTACTTTTTCAATTTTATAAAATGGAAAGGCTTACACTTTCCCTCTCTTTAGTTTTTAGCATATCAATCCAGTTGCCCTATCATATACTAAATAATGCATATCAATGAATTCTGAATCAGTATAAGGATGTGAATGCATAGAGTGCTTGCTTTTCTTAAGTATGAGAAAGGGTCCAGGTTTATTTAATAGGCAGTTCATTTCTGAGTACATGTCAAAAGTGAGCAGGGGTAACATGTGAATATGTTAAACCATGTAGGGGAAAGGCATGAATTAGAAGTAAACTAACTGGTAGTTAAAGGGACTTTGAATCTACTAAGGTTTTGCACTATCCACTTTCAAGACCTTAACATTAAAACTGTACAGATTATCAACCAAGTTTTGAACTAATCTTCTTTTCTCAAAACAAGTTCTCCTTCATTGAACAGATTTGATAATTTTTTTTCATTCATGGAACATTTCGTCCTACATGAATTGCCTTTTAATTGTGTCTTTTTAATTAAGATTTTAATCCTAATATTAGATATTAATAATACAGGTCATTTATCAGCTACTATTGCAAACTTCGTTATATTCTATCCTGAACAACATAATCTCAGCAAATTGGAAGGGAATGAAAATTAAAAGATGCACATTGTTCCGGTTACACTGCTGTATGACAAATCTGCTGGCCTGAAAGTTAAATTTCCTTTTGTGGAAACTTCCTATAGAAATCTTTTGCTTCTTCTTGGCCTCTCTTTGGTTATCTCTAAATCCAAGAGGTTGTACACTTTTGTTACACTTCCACAACTGTGTCCAGTAAATACTTAAACATCTGATGCTACTGAAGTATGAAATTAATAAAGAAATGGAGTGATTTATGACTTTGTTTCTGATAACAGTTTGGGAGGATTTTAGGGCTGCCTCAGTTATATTGTAACCTTCTGCCCTATTAACATAACTAAGTAGGTCACGATGAGTATGCACGGAGATACATACACATGCTTTTTAATCACCCTTCAGAATTCTTTTAATTTTGACTTATTAACATGAAAGTTAAAGCTATAATCAGAATTTTCTTAGATTTCCTGTGAGAAAAAAAAAGCAAACAATGCAAACCTGGTGCAATTTACATG
This sequence comes from Eurystomus glaucurus suahelicus, assembly GCA_032159205.1. NCBI lineage: Eukaryota > Metazoa > Chordata > Aves > Coraciiformes > Coraciidae > Eurystomus > Eurystomus glaucurus. The sequence goes on along the minus strand of JAVFHW010073970.1, from coordinate 50,913 downwards.
CATCTTTTAAAGGTAGAAAAAGTATGAAGCAGAAGTATTAAGCAAAATTATGTTTGTAGTTATACTACTGTAAACTTGGACTAATTCTGTGCCTTTGAAAGAAAACAAATTCTTTATATTTCTTTGAAGTCATTGAAGAAGATTTAATTTTTTTTTTTTTTTCCTTTTTAGTTTCCATACTGGAGATATTTATTACTCATATATTATCTTACATAATGGGATTATCAGTTTGAGCTCTCTTCTTTCAGAGTTTGGTATCATAAAGAATAACTAAATGGAGCAGAAAGCCTACGACTCTTCAACAAAGCAAACAAGAACTAATATCCAATTCTCTTTCTGATGCAAGTCATAAATACAGTACTTCACAAGAAAAAATATTTTATGGGAACTCTCACATATCCTCTCCTGTATTCTTCAAGTAAGTTCCCTCTTTCTGTCCTACTAGTGCAGGTATCTTGTTGTTTTTTTTTTTTCTCGTCCCCCAATATTTATTTCTCTTCAGAACACATCAAATCTGCAATTAAGAGCAGATTTTTTTTTCTGTTGCTGTTACTGTATTTCTTCTTGTGATTTTTTTGAATATTTGGCTCTTTGCTTAGTTATACATAGACATCTCTATCCTTTATTACATCTAAATATATGCTCTTCTGAAAACTAAAAATAGAAGCACAAATTTGATATAGACATTGCGAGGCTTTATTTTCAGTAATTTTTATATATCTTATAACAGTACTATGTAAAGATACAAAGGAACTCAGATCAAGAAGCAGTATAGTGACACTGCTGCAGTAGTTAGTGCAGGCTAACCAACACTGAGAATCATATTGTGTGAATTCAAATGAGGAAAAAAATACATATACTACTTCCAGTACTCAGCATAGTTAGGCATGACAGTGCATTGAATTGCTGCAAGCAGGTTTTCTGCCATTTGAAGTCTCTGAGATACAAGTCTGTGAGTATGCTTGGGAAAAGTCAGATTCTGTGGATGAGTTTAGCATAGGTCATTATACTGAAAAGGAGTATATATAAGTTAATCAACAGAAAATATTAAAGAGGAGGATTGGTTCCTCAGGCTTTTCCTCAATGAAGCAGCACAATAGGATTTAAGATAATCTATTTTGAAGATAAAAAAAATGTTTTTCAGTCTTTTTTTTGACAGATTTGGAGTAGGTTCTTCAAACACAGCTCCAGCCTTCCAAAACTGCTCCCTCTTTGCTAAACTAGGGTTTAGCATTTAGTATTCTTAGTGCATCTCCTTGGATGAATTTATTTCACTTCTGTAGTGAACGGAGATTTATGTCTCATTGAGACAGTGAATTCCCTTTCCCAGAGATGCTTTACGGCTGCTAGGACTGCCGGGAACGGCTGAGAAGTGCCTGGATTCTTCTAGAATCTGAAGATAACGGACACTATAAAAGCAGAAGAAAGCCCTGCCTCTCTCTCTTTTCCGCCTGCGCCACCACTGAGAGAGAACAAGTCCCTTCCTCACTGGGACTTGGCCCAGAACCAGGCTGACAGCTGGGAATTGGCAGCGATTCTTCCACCGTCTGATATATATGGAGA
>JAVFHW010073970.1:0-48950 GCA_032159205.1 Eurystomus glaucurus suahelicus | reverse complement strand
TAAAGGCACAAGCTGTTAAAATTCAGACTGACCAGATTGACTTGATTTCAGGCAAAGAAGGGAACGACTCTGAGACATCTTCTGCAGTTACATACACTCACAACATATCCATATAGTGATAGAGACCTTTCTCTCTAATAAGACCCTTATTTCTACCCCTCAAACTCTTGGTTTTCCTATTCCTTTCCTGGGTGAATTCTCTAGCGGTTATTAAATGTTGAAAGATCTTTTGATTAAATTGTTAAGATATAGACTAAGATATAGACTCCATAGGCTGTGATAACGGTATTGCAATATTTGAATAAGGCATAGATTGTAAGATATAAGAGTACTTCATAGAACAGATTTTGGCTTAGTATAAATAAACATATATTTTCATAAGGGGGGTGTGTCTGTGGATTTGGAGAGAAGTGTCTCGCCCTTGATTCCATTTGGGGAGTGGTCTGGGGCCCTGGTGGGTGGGACCACATCCCTTGTGGGCGGACCCGTGACCCCGTGTGGGCGGATCGCGACAACTTCATACAAAATATGTAGTATCTGGGGGACATGGGTTAAACCTGGTATCTTCTGTGTTCCAGCTGAAGCTTGTTAACTCAAGGACTGGTGACAAGATTGTACAATCAGTTTTGTGTTTCCTTTTTGTTTTTATTATGGTATGATTCCTCCCTCGCCCCAGGCAATTTCAGGAAGGAATTTCAATAAAGGATTTCTGCCTTTAAATATCCTGTATTTGTGGGCTGAGGACATTCTACATCTCAGATAGAACTGGGAATTAAACCTCTGAATGTTATCACAGGATAATATGGACCCGACTGGCTTCCCTGGCTGTGTTTAGGAGGAAGCTCTGTGCAAAGGGTAAGGTTTCACTGGCTATAGCCTATCAGTATTGAGTTAAAAATTGACCCCTAGCCTTACAAGATGGGTGACACTGATTGAATCCAGGCTGGTGACGGCTAGCTCCCTGTTTCAGATTTAGCCTTAAGGGAGTTAGTTGGAATGGCACAAAACATGGCCAGGGAGTAAACAAAGGGGCAGTTCATGCCAAAGGGCTCAGTGCTTCAGCTGGCACAGATATCCCTGGCATGTTCCTCTCCTTGTGCCTCCAAGCTGCTTGAGGAAGAGCAGGTAGAACAGTATATAGTTTGTAAATCCCTGTAGGACATAGCTGTGAAATAATCTTGATGTCCCTGAACAGGATGTTGCCTGGGTATTTGTGGGCATATCTGGAAGCAGAGGCTCAGCTGCCGGCTTACCTGCTTTGCAGAAGCTGTTTGCATAAGTAATGCAAGAACCCTGAGGATGCCCCTCAGGCAGCTGAGACAGGCTCCTGAGGACCTACTTTTTAGACCTAGGCAACTACTGACAGCTAAATGGCACTTTTGTGGTTTTATGAGCCCCAGCTAACATTTCAAGTTATCGAGGTCTGAAGCTAGTGAGCTTTTCAAATAAGCTACAATGGGATTTAGGCCAATACTAAAAAATCCAATGAGGTCCCAAAATATTTTGAATATATGTTACCTTGAGTTCTTTTTAAAATGTCACCTTAGTGTGAATTGCTATCAGCAGTGAAGAAATAATTTTTATGACTCTAGTATAAAGCACACATTATATTTGTTCTTTGTAAGAATAAAAACTCTAAGTGGAATAAAAAAAGCTTTTCCGTTTCTCACACAAAGCATTGCTAGTTTGAGGCTGAAGTGGGTGCAAGGTATCCATTTGAGTCTAATTACCCAACCAGGTTGAGCACAGCCAGTCCAACAAAACCCCAGCTGTAGTTTTTAATTGCCTTAAATGAGCTCCTAAATAACTATGTGGAGTTAAACCACAGCACAGAGAACAAAATATAAGAGCATAGAAACTCTGAACACTCAGGGCTCTAGAGTGCTCAATTAAACTTTCCTTGATTATTCAATAGAACAGAAGTGTGCAAATTAAAGGCTTTCATGCTGCAGCAGGCTACGACCTCATTCTCAAATTTCAATATTGCAATGGAACTTAATTAAGATATTCCCTATACAAAGCAGAGGTAAGTTTTGTTCCAAATACCTCATATAGGCATCTCTCCTGCTGTTAAGTGAACAGCTCCTGGTGAATCAAAATAAATACTGTTCTGGCATAGGCTCACTTTTATTGTGTACATTGTGGGAAAGTAACAGTGTGAAATCATTAAAACATTTAACTCACCATGTTGAAATACTGTTGCTAAAAAGCCTAGTTCTCATTGCATTCAGACTGTAAAGTGTCTTAAAAATAGTTTGGGGAGGACTCTCACTAATTCCTGATTCTGTAATAGACAGACTCCCAGTTTGAATAGGAATAAATTGTATTTACTCAAGTATGGATAATCATAAGTGTAAAATGTTTGTCCCATTTAGGTCAGTGGTACAAATCCAGCAAAAGAATAGCTTCATCTCAGGTTAGTTATTGGTTCATACGGTGTCATGAAATCTGTTTTTATTAATAACTGCAAAGTACACTGGAGTCATTGCATGAAAAGCTTTTTAAGCTTTAAATGTGTTATTAATGATATAAACAGAATTCCTGACATATGGATATGGTCATGTAAATATACTGGTCTTGTCATTTATACTTTGTTTAGAAACACTAAAATATATTAATATCTGCTTTTAAATTCCACTATTAAGATAGAAGTCTTAGATGATACTATTATTTAATCTCAGTACCACGTTACATTTCATACAAAAGCCTTTTTGTACTATTGGAACAATTTGTGCACCCCCAAATGTTTAAGTTGTGCCACAATTTACATTGCTAATTATGATGTAAACAGGGCACTGCTGCTTTGCTTTAAACATTTATTTCTACATAATTATTAGTGAAATCAATTATTGAAAACAAAAAGAACTCTTTATTTTATTATGCCTTTTGTTTGACCACATTCGTATAAGCAAACTGAGAAAGCCATGTCAATTTAAAGTTTTGCCTCAATGATTAGACAATTTTTTCTGCTGCTTCAGATTATTCTCACCTGTCTTTGGCATTTCCTTTGTCTGCTGTTATCTTATCATTGTTTTTTATCTCCTATCCGAAAAGTAACATTGGAAGCTGAAGGTCTGGTACAAGTTGTTGACTGAATATCAGTTCAATTTTTTTCAGAATAAAACTTTCAATTTCATTTTAGTTAATTAAAAAAGAAAAACAGTTCAACACTGACACAAGAATTATTTCCTTTGTCCCAGTATCTTCTTCCTGTAGTATATAAGCTTAAATGACTCCCAAGGCATCTAAAAGCTGAGAATTGTAATTATGATTTTTAGGCACATACATACTGTATTAGATCTAACTAATGACAGTGAAGACAGAAATCTCTGTTTAGCTTAAATACACTTCAATAGGCTAAGACTAGATATGGATATTTTACTTCTGAGCATTTATGTTTGGTATATTTTGTAAAAAGATTAGTACTTTTTCCTTGAATTAATTCATGTATGATAAACTTAAATTGTGTTAAAAAACCACATTAAGATACAAATTTCTGATAATTCCTTTAAATTTGTGAACAATCGCACCCAGAAAAGGCATTAAATAACTATGTAAATAACTAAGGTAACTTTCAAACACATCCTGACTTAAGACTGAAAAAAAACCAACAGTCCAGTAGCTATGAGAAGTGTTAGGACATGTCAAGCAAGTTCAGAGGAGAAGGATGCCCACTTCTTCATAGGATGAGTAAAAAGACTGGAGCTGGTTCAAGGAATAAAGCTAAACAGTGGTGAAGATATGAACATGTAGTGACTGTGTATGAGTGTAAATGAAAAGGTTGCCAGGGATTTGGTCCTTACCAAATCTTTGTCTGGGTTAAGGATGTACTTTTGGCAACTCCAGCTCAGAGGAGAGTCAATAAATAGTTGTTGTGGTCCCACCTGAAGCCTATTCTTTGGAGCAAACAATACAATCAACAGCTGATGTCTGTACTTTCTCATGTAATACTTGGCTGTTAGTTCATCATATCGCAGAACAGTACAAGCCTTTTCTCGGTCTGTTCAATCATGCCAGTATAGTTCACACATTTTTTGAAAGCAGGCTGGGCAGAGACACCAAAAGCAGAGGAGAATTTGATTAAGAAAAGAAAAAGTTATCATAAGGTACACATAAGTTGGAGGCAAATATTTTATTTTGTGTGTATTTTTCATCATTACATTTCACTTTTTTTTTTGAAGAGGGTTTTGACATAATTGGTGTGATCTGTACCTACATTATCTATGATATGACTTCTGGGTGTAGACATAAATCAATCTTCCTTTTCACAGAAGTGGGAAGTCTTTCTCTTCAGCTTGCTGTCAGGTTCTTTGGTGGGAGTGTAGTCAATAAAGAATGTAAAAATGCCTTTTCTGTCAAGTTGTGTGTGCAAAATTGCATTTGAAAAAATAAACTAAGGCTAAAAGATCTAACCTTATATCTGTTGTATGTTTGGATGTATGTAATGTCAGCATTTGTCATTAGATAACTGTAGTCAAACTATCCTGATAAATTGTGAACCTTCCTTATGAGTTTAGTGCTATGAAATGCTGGAGTTACAATATAATTCTTCTAAATGTTTCATCAATTGGAAAATAAATAATGTAAAATATCTGGTCATTAAAATGTCTTCTGGAAAGAGAAACCATTACTAAGTGAGATATTGTATCATTGGAGCTTACTTGGACCAGAAAGAATGAGGGAAGAAAGCACATTCATTAAGCCAACAGATGATTCTCTAGGAAGCTTTTTTTTTTGTTTCCTCCACGATATGATGATTTCTTTAGAAATTGTAGCTGAGAAACATTGTGTAATGTTCCATCAGTCTGATGAATAGCTATGCAATAGCCACCCAACTGATGCTTAAGACCAGTGCCAAAATGTTCAGAAATTATTTTTATTGTGCAGTTTTATAGTATTATGAAGCTGCTAATTAAAGTATTATTGCTAGCTTCCAATTTCTTTTATGAGTTAGCAGTAATGCAATATTTTCAGGAAAGGAAATGAAAAACAAGCCTTCTTTGTTAATATAGAACAAATATAGAAGTAATGCTAAGGGAACAGCTGTCCTCTTACCATTTTCAGCTGCCCCACTTACAACAATCATCCTTTTTAATTGCTAAACACCTGCCTTTTATTATATTTTATAGCAATTTTTAATTTCATTTAATTTCCAGTCTTTTTTCTGATTTTTAAAATGTTTTATTTCTCTAATGCCCATTTACATGGTTTATTACCTTAAGTCATTTATATACTATAGAGAACCCTAAAAATAATTATGAGATTATTTTCATGTATTATATCTTAATTTATATATTAAACAAAGGAACAAGATTGTCTCTGTGGGGTGTGTGTGTGCATCCACATGTTTATGTATGGAAGAACTCCAGGGAAACAGAAGTAGCAGGGTTTTTTCTTTGTATAGGTAACCACGCAATGATTAACTGTGAAGATTCACACATCAACAATTGGAAGAAAAATACTGTATTCAGACCTAAAATTTCACAAACTAAAAAATGTTAGATATTAATATCTCTGTTCAGCTGAAATACTGTTCGATCTCCTGTTATCATTTTCATGACTGTTGAAATTTAAGGCATGAAATAGCAGAGGCTCATTGGTTACAACTGTGGCACCATTTTTAGTGCTGTGTGACTTTTATGTCCTCACTGATGCTCCTGAAATTCATGCAGTTAAACAACCTGTACAATATTATTATACATTTCTATAGTTGCTTGCATTAGTAGATCTAAAAGTGGCATAACTTTTGTATTGTACATGCTAAAGGTAAGCTACAGAAATGTTACCATTCTTGATCTAAGACAAGAGGAAAATCTGGGAGAAGAGTTTCCTCTCTAAGCTGAATCATTTGAGGTCTTCATTGCAGTTATGAGTCTTCCAGTGCAAGCTCTAGGTATAGACACAGAAAGCGCTGCCTGAAGGCAGCAAATCTGTGGGAACGGCCTGGGCAAGCCTGTGCCAGGCTACCTGGGCACACATCTATGTCACTGTACAATGGACATTGTAGAGCTGCATCCATACATCATATGACATGCAAGCCATAGATCATATGAGACTGCTCCCCCGGGCCTGCAGTACACAAAGCTGTTCAGGTGCAGCCACAGGATTACAGTGAAGTTAAGAATTCACCCACTTAAGTTCAATAACACAACTGGTTTCATATCCTGATTACTTCTGCCTCTCATCAATATATACCACAAAGACTATGGCCTTCACACATTATCAGGGAAAAGAAAAATATGGAAAGTACTGATGTTTTGGGGGCTTTCATTGATGTTCTCCTTCCCTAAATTTCCAAATGAATATACAGAGTGTTTGTCCCTTTTCTAATATTGGAAATCTGTTTTTGAGCTCTACTTTGTCTTTTTTACTGCTATCATTTTTGTTCAGTTACAGACTTTGTTAATCAAGCCAAAAACCATGAGCTGCACTTCATTAATTGAAAGTTAAAGCTCTGCATTTTTAATAAAAAGCTTCACACCCACTCCTTTAATCATCTTCGGAAGTGGTTAATTCCTTCCAGAGGTGCATTTGTTACTCTTCTGCTGTCTTTCTGTTTAAGATATTAATGGTAGCTTCATTATTAATAACTAGGAAATTGCAGATTCTTTAATGTTATAGTTATGGAAGGAAAGTTGAGTTTTTATCTCAGCTAACACTGGCAAATCTTAATCTTAGGCAAAGTCACACTGATGTAGCCCATGCGTGAATCTGAAAATACTTTATTTCCCTCTCTTTTTGTGGCTTTTACTGGTCACATAGCTACTAATGAACTGAATGAAAGTTCTTAATAGATAAAGAGTGCCAGAGCCAGATTACTTTATAATCTTCGTCACCCTCATTATCTAAAATACAAAGTGACAAATTCAGATGTTCAGATGTTTTACTGTTTTAGATATTGTAAGGTGATTACTGGATGGTTCAACACTTAAGTTAGTCAAGTGCTCAATCCTTTGGGTATACTCATGAACTTGTAAAGAATACTAAATTGGTCTGCTACCATGTGCAAGACACTGAATAAGTCACCAATATACTATGTCAGTCATCTTGCCATGTGGGTTGTGGGGTTTTGTTCTGAAAAAATTAATTGATCAGCTTTAGAAATGTCTAAATACATAAACAAGATGTGTTTAGTTATCTGAAAGTTTTCAGTAATATTAAAGTTTTAAATAATTTCTGATCAACCACACTTCCATTCAATTAAGAGCTTGTGAATTTTGCATGCGTTTCTTTCCTGGAGGAAGAGGAGTGGAAGGGTGAGAAAAGAAAGTGGGAGGAGAAACAAGGGGGTGGTGGGAAAACAGAATAACAAAAAAACCTTCTCTTGATACATTTTCTCACTCCTACTACAGTCTGGCTTTGAAAAAGAGCACAATGTTAACTGTGATTAATTCTCATGAGTAGGTCTAGCTAACATTTTTGGGGCTTAAAAAATGGAGAAATCTGGTAAAAAAATTGATGCTGTTCATAAGTGTACCCATGGCTCAGAAGTGTTTTATAATAACAGACTGGCTTAGGATAATTGAGAAATTAATTTTATCCTCTACTGTGTTCTAAGTAAAAATACTTCCAAAAACTTGCTACCTGCTGTCTTTTAATATAGTAATTATGTCTGTGCAGGTTTTTTCTGCTATTAATCTATGCCTTGAAAAGCCTGATGCCAGTATGTAAATATTAAATTTTCAAACTAGGGGTCAGATAATTTAACCATTTCACCTGGGGAAAAACTGAAATTTGTACTTGATTCAGCAGCTAAGAAGAATATGGTGTCTGTTTTCACATAAGCAGGTAGTAATTAACTAAAGTTAACTTCTTCCTGGTCTTAGATTTGATCTCACATCTCTCAGGCTGCGCACAATTTACCATCCCAAAGGACTGAAAAGCTCCACATATGCTGAATGCAATAGCGGAGCTTCACACTGATTAGGTCTCTATCCACCAAATACATAGAGACTACTACTGTGAAGTATTTTATTTTTTGTTTTCCAACCAAACCCTGTAATTTGTTCTGAGTAATGAAAACAGGTGTGTGTTACTTTGTCATAGTTTTAAGCATCATTAGGCTGAAAATATCCTCTTATGTACCTTATAAGCTTTGTGTAACTTAAAATCATTGTTAAGTCTGCTTTAAATTAGATTTATAGTGTTTAAAATAGCAAGAAAAATTATGTCTTAAGGTCAGTAAAAGAAAGGAGATTTTAATATATTGCAACTATTCTCTGCATCCAAATGGTGTGTACCTAAAATTGACGTATACCATATGACACAGAGCTGCTGATTCAGAAAGGAAAGCGAGGATCCTGCAGTTCACCACCTGTACTCCACAGCCTGGGAGCAGCCCAGACTCTGTGCCACTGGCAGGAATGTGAATGGTGTGCTCAGATATGCAGTAAGCTCCTCTTTGGAGGAGGACAAGCAGTGGATTTCTCCTTCGGTTGTGAAATAGAATGAAGCCTGGTATCGGACACGTCTGGGCTGACCTCAGCACTTGAATTCCAGTATGCTTTGATGTCCTTTTAAAATATTCTTTTCAATATTAAGAAATACATTATGAGTGTATGCAAGTAGTAGTCCAATTGACAATGAGCCCATTTGTGTAATACAAACAAGAGTGGGAAAAGACTGAACTAAAACCCCCCCTTTTTTTTTTTCCTAAATCCTTTCTCTATATACCTTGAGAGGCAATAAATTCACCTAGAAAATAATATAAAACTGTTTCTTTGATTACCTGATCTTAATTTGGTTTTTACCTACTCTTAAAAAGAAATTGAGTGCTCTATTTACACAAGGTTAATATGCTGAAGCAAATACAGGAAAAGATGAGGATATTTTTTCATATCAATGACACCAACATTTTCTGAAAGCTCCAAATAGTCTTTCTTCTATTCTTTGGAAGACCTTTTAAAGTGCATAAATAACTTCAGAAGTTTTAAATTGAACTGACCCTATAAGGAGAATGATAAATTTCACATCTGGCAGAGTAGCCTTCTCTCCAAAAAGAGAGAGATTGCTCTTTTCAGTGCAAGGCATATTATTGCACTAAGTCCTTGTCTGAATTATTCTTTGGAGAATCTGTAAAATGATTATGTTAGAAATGAGTAAAATCAAACCCTAAAAATGTGATACTGAAGTCCTGAAAGCACTTGTATAATATGGAAAATTTGTTATTAAGTCCAGATAAAGACAGTTATTGCTCAACGGAATGTAATTCAGTAGAAGACAAACAAAATGATAGTTGAATTATGATTTTGAAAAAAGTTTCCTTTTATTTTATGTTTGAATTATAGGTTGGGAATAGGAAATGATAGATTTGATAAGGAAAATCTTTAATGACCTTTAAAGTATATTATTAATTTGCTTTGAATAAAAGTTGGATGCTCTCTCTGTTCAGTTGCTTTGGATACATCTTATATTACTGTTGTGTGTCAGGAGTACACTGTGTAAGTCCATAAGGGCTTCCTTGGTCCTCTCTTTGGGAAACTCTTACCACATGCAATTCCTTTATTATTTTTTGCCGTTGAACTAGTGTTTTTACATGAATGTCTAAGTCAAAAGAAAATCAGTATTAGCCAGGGGATGCTGATTACATGACAAGAAAGTTTTTTTCTTTGTTCCTACCTGCTCAAAATGAAAATCTTTGCTTCACACAATGCCCTTTGACATATAATATTTTTTTTAACATACTGCTTTTTTTTCCTATCTAAAAGCAAGTTATGTGGGGCAAAAGGCTTGTCTTGTACAGTCCCAGGGGACATACAACAAGAATGAGTTGAAAAAGGAGGCTTCATCATTGTGTTGTTGTTTATGAAGTCATTTGTTTGAGTGCAAAAGGGATAGAAAATGCTAGTATTTTTTTATGAGTAATGTAGAAAAATAAATAGCTGCAGCTGCACAATTAATGATAAGGAATTGTGCTTCTCCATAGCCTCTATTGTATCTTGTAAGTAGAAGCTTGTATATTGTGTTAACCAGTCTTAAGTTATTCTTCTCTTGATTTATATAACTTGCAAGTAGTGCAGCATAAACTTTCAAGTCTATTTGTGCTGATCGCTTAAGGAGTTAAAAGTATAACTATTTAATGAACTAAGTGCACATTTTATTCTTGTAGGTAACTATTATTTGTTCAATTCAGTTAGCAGCAAGAGGAGAAGAAATATTTTTAAGATAAGAGTATAATCTTGTACCTTGCTATTATATGTACTGTAATAATTAGTTCCTTGGGTATGTGCTTCACAGGTTATTAAAAATGGACAGTAAAAGCAGTTATAGTCTGTTGATATACCTTCTATATGTACAGAATTAAGTTGTAATTTATCTATTACTTTGCAGCAGAAATCTTGGAGACCTTGAGATTGTTGTCTGACAAGATCAACTTGATGCTCAATAGCAGTCAAAATATAGTGCAATATTAAGGCTTACTGGTAAAGAACATTGTTGTGTTATGGTGCATCCATACATGACACACTCATATCTTGATTAATGCCTGTAGTTGAAGTCCACAAGATTAAAAAAAGACACAAAAGGCCCACAATAGAGTCAGGGAAGATAAGAAATATTAGGAAGTATGAACCAAGATATGGAAGAGTTTCAGAGAGAAGAAGCTTTGTAAATGTCTCTTCAGTGAAAAGAAAATCCAAGGTGTTAACCAATGAAAGAATTGCAGAGTAGATTTTAAAAAAGCAGAAAGATGGTTTTTTCTACAGAGAGGAAAATTAAATTGTAGGGCTCATCTGTGACAAGACATTCTGGAAGCCAAAAGTGTGTGGTTATCCAAAAAAGAGCATTGAACAAATTTAGCTAGCAAGTACAGTGGTCTGGATTCAACATCTGAACCTGGAAATCCTATAACAGGGGATTAATTGAATTTTGAAAGATGTGCCTGTGGAATTTTTTCATACACATTTTCCCTTAACATCTGCTACTAGCTACTGTTAAGGAGAAGATGATAGGTTAGACAGATGCAATGACTACATCTCTACTGCTAAATAAAACATGGTAGGGGACCTTTCTCTGGCCTTGAGGCCAAGTGTTAGATCTCGGCTGCCACCAAACTTTGCTTGGCTCTAGGTTTCTTCCAGGCTTCATGCCATGCTTTTTTTTTTTCTCTAGGACATAGTTATCATTTTGTGGTTTGTTGTTTTGTTGGTTTTAGTTTTTCTGGGGGGCTGTTTTTGGTTTGGTGGGTTTTTTGTTTTTTTTTTTTTCAGTCCAGTGCCCTCAGGGGGCAGCCCACTGGGTTGGTATTTTCATACCATAAATCTGAGAACACCTTTTGCAAGCTCTGCGATGTGGTATGATGGCCAGCAGAGATGCCTGAGGCACTGCAAAGCCTGCAAACCTGGTGCAGTCTAGCTCAGAGTGCATACAGGGAATAGTAGACAGCATGTGCTGTCTCCTGAGCTATGCTCAAGGATTGCTCCAGCAACTGCTACTTGGCACAGTCTAAACTAGACCTCTGTAGCTAAGAGCTAAACAATTCAGGTGATGAGACCACCACTGATCAATCTTCTTGCCCTGAGTATTTTTATTTAGCAGTATTTTACATGCACAGAAAAAATGAAACCTTCCTTTCTTACTGAGGATATAACATGGATTCTGTTTCCATTTCTGTGGAAGGTATCTTAAAAATGTGATGCATTTGCTTTTTATCCGAAGAGAAATTCCAGCATAAGATTTTAAAGTGTGGTGAAGCATGGCTGAGTATTCTGCTATTCATAAAGGGTTGTTTATATTTTGAAGTTGTTTCAGGTTAGGGTACGCTACCCAAATTGTTACTTTTCCCTAGATTTTTCAAATCTTTGTATGAGGATCCTCCTTATGTCTTCATTGTTTCTTCTCTAGAATATATAGGTTTATTTTGTTTATGTCTACTGTTCCAGTGAAACCATTGAAAAATTATTTAAAGTGCAATCTGCTGCATTTTCTGTGCCTTGGAGATGTAGAATATCCTGTACTGGCTAGAGTACCTTACAGTTTGTCTAGAATATAATTCAGAAACAGGAATTATGCCTAGCTGGTCAGTAACTTTCACTATGGTCTATATTTCTATTCCGTTGCATTTTCAACGATTATTTTATTCAGTGCAAGAGAGATTTCAGTCAACAGTTACAGTTGTGTTTTATGCAGAACTAAGTTTCTACCAGAATGAAGAACTGAGAAGTTTAACTGAGCATGTAAGTGAGGCTGTGGACAAAATGAATCACTTCTCTGATCTAGTACTAAAACACTTAAGTTAGAATATGGTCAAGAGTCAGTTATAAAACGGATGCAGTAGAGCAGGATTTTACAGCTTTCCTACAATTAGAGAAATATTTTCATTGGCTTAAAGAGCTTAAAACACATTTCAGATGCTGAATGCAGCTGCAGGAACACCAGAGATGGCAACAACTACACGAAGAAAGGGACAGTCTCCCCTCTAAAGCCAGGCCAGATGGGGATCCTGGCCTCACGGAAGACACTGGCCTTCACAAGCAAGACAAATTGCTTGTGCCTGTGGCATGTACAGCCTTCCTGACCAACAAAACAGGGCAAAACCAGGGTGTGCCAGAACAGTTCGTTACTTCTCAGCTGTTAAACTGCACCTTATGGTGATTATAGTAATTAGACCTTTAGCCTGTTTTGTCTGAGCTTGCCCCCTCAACCAGTTAGAATGACCACAGTGCACCCTTGACTGGAGCATTGCCTAAGAACCAGTGGAGATGGTTCTTTTCAGAGCAGCAGGCCTGGCAGATGGACCCACCCCTTGGAGATGCTGTTGAAAGGATACTTCCACGGATTGAGTCTCCATTGGATTGAGTGAGCCTCACCCTCCCCACACACTTCGGTGAGTGATACTTTGGGCACTCTGGTGTGGGAGGTTTCCCCTTTACAAGTAAGTGTATGCCAATTTTGGTTCATCTTTCCTTAAAGTTTAGGAATTAGTTGTGTACTACTTATATTCCCAACAGACATCTGAACCTGTATTTTGTCAGAAGGAGTGCTGGGAAACTTTGATTGCAACGAAGTCCCATCTTTATAGCTGCTGCTGTCTGTTTTGTGGGTGCATCCATGACAGTGACAGCGGCAAGTCTTGTGACTTGAACATCTCAAGAGTCAGAAGCTGCCCAGGAGCCAGAGACTTTCCACTCCTGCATTACAAAAAAAGCAAATCGCAAAAGAAGTGGATGCTTCAGACTACAGAATTAACTTTGCAGGACAAATCAGAATGCTGCCGCCAATTTTCACTTGTGCCATGCAGTAGCAACTGGGGCTGAGAGTAGCGAGTGTGTTAGGAATTGTAACAAACACACAAAAGATGGAGGAAACATAGGAAACTGGAGAAAGAAGGAAAGCTGGAAAGGGACTGTTATTTACAAGGTAGAAAAATGATGGATATATATAGAGAAAAAAATGCAGCAGCTGGAAAAAAAAACACTCTGATGTTAAAAATTAGTCCCAGAGACTTGGTGTTTTCTTTGTTTGAATAGCTTAGTTCTCAAGTGTAAGTGTTAGAGTGAAGTGCAGTACACAAAACAGTACCTCTTGCTCCACAGCAATGTGTAGTCTCTGCGGCAGCTCCCTTGAAACCCGTCAGTTTGCCCCACGAAATGACTGTTGCATTGTTCTTAGAGCACATTAGTTGTCTGTAGGCTCCATCTCAGCTGTTCTTTGAAGTCAGCAAGGTGCTGAAGTACTGCTCTAGGCCTTTGGCTGGTGATTCAGGACTACAGCAGGTGTAATTAGGCTCAGGCATGCTGGTAGGAAACCCAGGACTGCTTTTACAGTATGCATGCACTATAAAGGAAGCTCCTGTTGTTATAAAAGAGTTTGTTTTCAGTTTCCTGCCATTCCCGTTGCAGCACAGGACTGTTCTGCAGCAGGGAATCCTTTTAGATAAAGGCAATAAGAATTGACTACTGTGGGTCAGCTTGACATGCTTTTGTAGGACCTGAGTAAGGAGTTCAAGCAGAAAGATTGCAGGTTTTTGAAGGCATGAATACCTAACTTAACTCTTTGATGCTTACAGTGAAGATTTTCTGATACTAAAACAGCATCAAATAATTCATGTTAACAGTGGGGTGATTATTAGTATCACAAAAACCAGAGCTTATATGTGAGCTACTGGACTGTATGAGTATACTGTACCAATGTGCATGGTGCATTGTCCAAGGAACTTGCTTAGTATTGAGCTTTTGTCTGAGGAAAGCCCTAGTGGCATGTGTCTGTAGATGTATGTTCAAACTGTAGCTGCCCTAATTTAAATTAGTAACTGATTCTGGTAAAGTTAAATCTGTCTGATATGCATACAGATATGACTGTGCTGTACATTAAAGCTAGAATCTCCGGACATGCCACCTTCAAAATATAGCTCATTGAAAATTTAATTTTCCTCATGAAAATTCAGTGGAAGGATTTTGCTGTCCTTAGAGCAAAAATCAAATTCTAGACTTTTTAGAAGAGCTATAATAGTCTGCTAATACTCTGTGGATGCAGCATCCACTAAACTGATCTTAGGGAGAGCAGAATATCTCCCTTCTTCAAAACCCAAACCAATTCTATAAGAATGCATAATAACCTTGGTATTTTCAGTTGCATAATAGCTTTTTTTCATTTAGGTCCCAGTTCAGTAGGGTACTGAAGGGGGTGCATTACTTCAAATACGATCAAACAGTCCCGCTGAAGTGAAGGAGTATGTGCCTGAAGTCCTCTACCTGTTAAAATTTCCTGGTGAATCAGAATCTTAGTATATGAGCCGCTTTTGCAGAGACTTCATTCTTAATCAACCTCTTTTAGGCCACTGTACAGCTTTAGAGTACTATTGAAATGCAGTGTTAGAATAATGCAGCCTGAGAAAATAATTTGGTTGCCATATAGTATGTGCCATGTCAGCAAGAACTCTAACATGATCTCTTTTCTCAGTACTGGACCAAAACTCCTCTTTCCTCCTCATACAAGCGATGAACATAAGAGCACTAAATGTAAAATACTGTATGCAAAGACACATAGTTAAAAATATATGTAGTTAGAAATACTAGTAATGATATTGCTTCTGGAGATTGTATAGAAAGCAACAGTGTTATGCTTTGCTCTCAGATGAATGTTGTTTTACTTAATATTACCATAAAAAAGCAGTCCTACAGCAATAACGCTTACTTCACCTAATAAGTACATTAGATGTTACTTTTGAAATAGCTATATGAGAAAGGAATAAACTGTCTGAAATGAAATAAACTTATGAAATACTAGGCAAAAAACGAAACTGTCAACAAACTGCACAAGATGCTTTCTGCTATTCTCTTCCATTCAGAGAATCCCTATTAAAAACCAAGAATGTCCAACAAAACTATTAGCTCAACATTAGCATCAAATATAACTTCTGATCCTCAAAAAACCCTTTGATATAGGATACAACTCATACATTTTGCAATCACAGGAAGAGATATCATTCTTCCACTCACTCTAACCCTGCCTATCATGCTACAATTCAGTCTGAGTTCAAAATGACCATCAGAATCCCCAAATCCCAGAATTCTTCCATTTGTTATCACTCCATGATTAAGGCAGTTCACTAAAATAGTGGCTGAAATGTTCTGAGTCTTGCAATAGCAGGTAAATTGCTACCTTAATGTGCTGGTTGTAGAGGGATAATGACAGCACGAATTGTGATCATATTTGTAATCTTTCTCTATAGCTGTATCAGGAATTGAGCCAGCTTGGAGCAAAATTCTAGGCAGAGGATCTTTGCTGAAACATGAAGACTGATTTGAAGTGTAAGTTTTGGAGATAATACCAGTTTATTAGGCTTTTTATTTCTTTACTTTTGGATTTGGGACAAATGCACTCGTTGAAGTTGGAATCCTTTAATTAAAAATAGGAAGCACACTATGGGCACAAAATCTCCCCAAAGGCAGTCTGTTCAGCATATAGAGCAATAAGCCATAAAAGCACTGCTACAGTTTGCCAGTGCTTCAGCTTTTGCCCTTTCCCTGCCGAGTTTGTTGAGGCGACAAGCCCTCTGGAGCAGACAGTGTGGGTGTAGTTCATTTACCAAATGCAGATTTCTACATCTGATCTAATCGTCCTAAGCTGCTTTCTAGGGTGCCGTTCATCTTATCCTAATTTGTAGGTCTAAAACAACTCAGATGGATTGTGCTTTAGAATTGCCTCTTTGTCTCCCTGGATTTTACACAGAGCCTGCAGCGAACAGCTCATGCTGTTGGCATCCCAGGTTATGTGACACAAACCCTGTCCTTTGTGTTGGTACAGCAGTGCACATGTGGACCAGTTCTCAGTGTGGCAGGGAAGGCTACACTGTTGTAGTGCTCCATGTAATAATAATAATAATTTCTTCTGTGATATCTAGCCATTACTGTAGGCTGCAAGAGGTTTTTTCCCCTTGCTGATTTCTTCTGTGTATAAGCATTTGCATAGTAAAATATAATAATATTTTTTAAATACCCTTTTTTGTGTAGCATTTTACGTCTGTGCTTACTGGCCACAGGCTTTGTGGGGGAGTAAAACACATAGGTGTTGCATCATTGACTTTTAATCAGTAATGACAAAGTAGGCTTTTAGAAATACTGAGACAAGGCTTTGCATAGTATTTCCTGTCTAGTGACATCATCCTTCTGTTCATTTTAGTACTAATAGTAACATTTCATGCCATAATTCTTATATTTAATGTAGAAACACCCCCCAAAATAATTTTAAATAAAATAGAATTCTTACAATCATAGAATGGTTTGGGTTGGAAGGGACATTTAAAGGTCATCTAGTCCAACTCCTCTGCAATGAGCAGGGACATGTTTAAGTAGATCAGGTTGCTCAGAATCCCATCCAACCTGACCTTGAATGTTTTGAGGGATGGGGAATTTACCACCTCTCTGGGCAATCTGATCTTGTGTTTTACCACACTCATTGTAAAAAGTTTATTCCTTATGTCTAGCCTGAATCTCCCCTCTTTTAGTTTAAAACCATTACCCCCTTGTCCTGTTACAAAAAGATCGTTCCTATCTTTCTTATAGGCCCCCTTTCAGTATTGAAAGGCTGCAATAAGGTCTTCCTGGAGCCCTCTTTTTCTCCAGTTTGGACAACCCCAACTCTCTCAGCCTGTCTTCATAGGAGAGGTGGTCCAGCCTTCTGATAATTTTCACCATCTTCTAAGGCTTTAATGCATGTAAAGGGTTGTGTATGACTACCTATTTCTTATTAAGAGGCTGTTACGAAGTTGGGTCATTTATGTGGCAGACTTATGAATCTACTGTGGAATCCATCACCTTTAGTCTCAATGTCCGTCGAAAGAAGTGCATATTCTAGTGCAGAACTACTGACATGAAGTTGTACAGTTATCAGAAATGTATACAGAGAAGACTCCACTAGTTGTAGGCACTAATTACTTTAAATATAATATTCTAATAACTTTTTCAGTCCCGTCCCTAAAAATGAAAGTGCAGACAAATTGCCTTTACACTATTTGAATGTCCCTTTCTCGTGTTGCCCCCTCTGCTGGTTGATAAGTGCAGAGCCACATTTTATATGGCCTTGGTTCTCAGTGGGTAGTATCTGAAGTTTTTATGGATGAGATCTTCAGGGGAATTCAGGAGAACCTGTCCTATGGTATTTAATATGAGTTTTGTTTTTCCTAGAGTGTAAATTTGCTAGGCAAATTTCTCATTTAAAAAGCAACGCAGACCTTTTGTAACACAGCTGGTAAATCACAGATGATGACTCTAGCAGTCTTTTGAAGACTTGCTTTCTCCTTGAGAGCATTCATGTTCTAAGGTATAATGAGCTGGGGACTCCCTGTAGTGCCATCCTCGCCAGAAAAGGGAATGGTTTTGCAGTACAGGACTAATTTCAGTAGATCTGTGCCATCCATGCAGTCCCTGGGGAAAAGGAGATCCTAAAGGAGATGGTTTCACTGACTCCATCACTATTTTGCTCCACACAAAGAAGCTTTATTTTTTTGCAGGAGTGAAACCTGTGTGTCTGTGTCTTGCCTGGGATAATCCATTTAATCTGAATGATAAAATACGCAGAGAGATTCTAGGAGAGAAAGTAGCTGTGTGGCTTGCTTTATCAATAGATGTGGAAAATAGAGCAAAGCATCCAGCTTTTCACTTTCTTTTTTATATCCTCATAGTACAACATAAGGTGAATGAGTCTGCTATATTGCCCTTGTAACTAGGAGCAAGAATGGTTCACTGACCAAGGATTAGAGAAAAAAAAGAGTGGAGGCAATTAGTCTAGTCTTTGAGACTGTAACAATGGACATTTTTATTTTCAAAGGATTTGTGCCTTTGTTGCATTCGCTAGTGGTAACCCTGAGACCTGGTAATTTATTAGAAAAGGGTCCTTTTATAACACAGTTCTGTCTTTGTGAGGCCATGACACTCAGTGGGTTGGTCTTTCTCATGGTTTCCTCAGTTATACGTTAATTTAAGTGACATATTAAAGCCACAACTCAGACTGGGATATAGGCTTCAGAAGCCTGCTTTATTTTTTTTAAGTATCATTTATTAATAATATATTTCTCTCCTGTATTGCTAACTTGGTTTATGTTCAATTTTGAAGAAAGGGTCCCAAAGACAGAGATGCTTAGAAGTTCATCAGCTATTTTAAAAGTTACTTGCCATGATTTGCAGCAAAATACTGGGCCAGATTTAGCCCTGTTGTGAAAAAGACTAGATCTCTGTGACAAAACTAACAGCAAGGTTTATACATGCACATAAGATGCAAACTTGAGTTCCGTGTCAGAAATAGAGAAGTCAAGCCTTGGATTAATATTTGGAAGACAAAAAATAGAAGCAACTTTTCTTTCTACCTTCTACCACAGTTACAATGTAGGTTATGCTTCTATGACATCATGAATATGTCTTAAATATACACCAGCAGTATTTTTAATATTTTCAAAAAGAACGATATACTTTTGAACTCTTTGGTGGTTGTTGCAATAACTGCAAATCACACTTCTTTTAATGAGAAAAGCATCAACTTGCTCTTGTTTTTTGTGTTTAACTCCTTCAATTATTAAGAAACTTAGGGGTTAGGTGAGCGAGTTACTGCAGCTAGTTGCTTTAGGGGGATAACGCAACTGTATGTGAGAAAGGGTGTTTGAACTCACTCTGCAGACTGAAAAATAAGTAAACCAAATGGTAGGTGGTATTCAGACCAAGATGTGCTATAAGAGTCCTTCATAGTTGTAAATAAAACAGTTACCTTATGTAGTCTTAGGATTTTAACTATTTTGGGGGCAATCATTGTTTGGGGGAAAAAACCCAGATAGGTAGTCTTCTCAGTAAACTGAAAGTGAAAAACTTACTTTAAATTGGCAAATGCCTTTCAGTTTCTCTGTATGAGAAGGCAGGCAAAAGTCTGAGTAAATGTAATTTCTACCATACGCACTCTTCCCTTGAACTGTGACTAGAGCAAGGCATTCTCCCACCATGAGATAGGTGTTTCGACTGGGTTCAGCTGTGATTTTCAAAGCAACCCTCTCTGTAAGTATTGAAGTTCCCAATGCCTCTTGCGCAGCAGTTAAGGACAGGCTCTCCAGAAATTGAAAGAGCAGGTAGAAACAAACTCCTAATAAGAAAAACTGAGAGGGTATTTCTTAAATGTTACATCTTTTGGTAGAGTAATTTTCTGTTGAAATTAGTGTCTAGTACCTGAAATACCCAGGTGGTTAGTAGCATTGCATTTTGATGAGCGATGCTATCTGCAATTCAAATCCCCTTCCCCAGAGGGAGAGAGAAGGAAATTCCTCTTAATGCAAATCTTGGATAGCAGCCTTATATGCAGCTATACAGGTCACTGCCTTCTGCATTTTTGTGGTAGCAAATCTTTATAAACCATGCTGTACTTGCTCTGCTGCTCAGAAATATACAGTAAATCCCCTGGAGACTATACTAAATTTCTAGGACAGGTACATCTATTGCAAAATGTGATTGGATTTTTAATATTCCCAAAATCTTCTAATGTGCTTTGATTAACACTGGGCCTTCTTGGACTTGTCTGTATGTTCTAGATGTTAAATTAGGCATTGTATTTGCATATACTAGTCCATGCATTTCTCTGGCTTACCTCAGCTGGAATCCTCATTATTTGGTTAATGTAGCTTCCTGTCATGTTTGAGAGGGATTCTCGTCATGCAGAATTAATTCAGACACTCTGCTCATATTGGGTCTTTGAGCAAAAGATAGGCTTTTTTACTTTAGTATGATTTTCCTTTTTACTTCTTTTTTTTTTTTTTTTTTTGTTTCAGCAGAAATGTGCAGTGGCATGTAAGAGGGGTTGAGATTTTCACTTGGCACCACAGAAGAAGCAGCAACTGGGACAGAAATGAGCTGTCAGACCTCAGACAACTTTTTGAGTCCAAGCGATGGCTTCTGCCATGTCCTGATTTTTATACAAGTGTGTTGCACGTCACCCTCAGCTCTCCTGTTCCCCAATCCCCATGAAAGAGAAATATGATGCATAATTTGAGCTAGGAATGAGTGGCAGTATCTCCCTGATTCAAAAGAGTGGAAAACAAGTGCCTCAAAGGATGAACCACCCATCATATAACTCCGGAAGCAGCTTGTCATGTTGATCTGTCTTGTTGCCAACAGCATTAGCAAAAGCAAAATCCTCAGTATCTCCTTCCTTCCCACAAGAACTGAAGCAAATAGGGAAAGTAACTTTGTTTGATCAGGTATTTTAGTAAAAGTCTTATGGCTTCCTGAAAAGAAGCCAACATGATAGTTGGACTTGCAGGGTGGGAGCTGAAATTTAACCAAGAGCAGAAGAGGAAAAGCAATTTCATTGCTTAATGAAATCCCCCCAGCTGTCACATTGTATGTTCACAATTTAAAAGCATTTAAAAAGAAAAAAAGAAGCATAAAACTTAGATGTTTATATAAAAATACATATCTTCTATATACATTTCTGAAACAGTTGATAGTTTTCCAATGAAACACATCCTGTAAAAATTGCTCTTTTTCAAAAACATGGTCTTTTTCAAGGTAGAGGGCTCATTTATGAGATGCCCACATACACAAAGAATGATATAAAAGTCTTATAATTAATATGTTCATACGAAATGTCTTATAAATTTAGATAAAGAGATACTTTGAACTTGCAAAATTTTATTTTTACAGGTAGAAATAGATTAGAAGAATTTTTTTGTTATTCAAAGAAAAAGGCTTCTGATCCCTGTAATATGGCATAAGTTTAATTCAGCTAGCAGATGGTCTTTTTCAGGCATTAGTCTGTCAAAGGGTAGCTTTCAAATTTCTTTCCTGTGGTAAGATGAAGATGTGTAACTTTGAATGCTGCAGAGAAGAAGTACTGGAGTAACATCTCTGTGAAGGCTTTTCACAGTCTTATTCCAAGTTGGCTTGATTGTATTTTAATGTTCTTCTTGAGAAGGGATACTAAAAAATGATCTTTCAAGACTAAGAAAGTAATCTTGGTTTTCTGCGAAGATGGCAGTGGGATGTCATTAGGAGGAGCTGGCCAGTGAAGAAGCTTCTTCACTGCTCAGGACCTAGGTCCTGTGATGGGTATGCAAGAGTGAACATGCTGAAATCTGCCTGGGTACACACTAAAATGTTGCCTGTACTCTAAAGAAAGTTCTACTAATACAGCACTAATACCTATTTGACACCATCTCCTTTCCCAGGTGATGTTATTTTTACAGGCCTAACCAGGTAAAAGAAACTGATGTCTGTGCGCCATTGCAGTCCATGCAAATTTGCTCTCTGCTGCTAAATAGGATGGTCAGAGAAAGATCCATGACCTCAAAGCCTAGTTACCTGCAGATATGTAGCTGGACTGCTCCAGCACAGGTCCAGGGAGAAAAATAAAAAATTATATAGATGATTGGGAAATTTGTGCTTGAAATCTCTCCGTGGACTTCTCCTTGGAGTGTGGATATATCCATAGTGGCTGGCCAACAACCAAACAACATCACAACCTGAAGTTATCTGTGCCAACTATTTCTGGATGCTGGATATATTAATGAGGCTTAAAGCTGGAGTTATGTTTATATATTAAGAGAAGTATGCAAGCATTGAAGAAAAAGTCCAATAGTTCCTACTTTCACTATAATGCTTACAGTGGTTATTCACACACTCTCAGCAGTGCTCAAATCTCTGAAATTATAAGCTTTTTTTCTGTGTGATGTTTGGATTCCTATTTTTAAATTTAGAACAAATTGAAAATGTGGTCTGTTTTTCAAACAACAAATGTAAACATATTTTTCTACTACATCTATGCTGTCATTTTGTTTTTATTGATGGGTATTTAAGTAAATTCTGATTTGATTTCAGAAGTAGGTCTAAATAGTAAAGACAACCTGATAATTTTTTTGTTTAAATTTTTGTTTAAGTAGAAGAATTGCAGTATTGTTTTTCTTACAGTAGATGGCAGAGGTAGACTTCATATTCCTTTTGAATTTAATTTTGTCAATATCTAAACAGGAGGGTTAACCTTTTTCATAAAAATCCGTATTCGTGTTTAGAAGCATCTCCATGTTAAAAATCTTATTTCTTCTTAAACAATTCTAAGCACCACTAAACAGTTACAATGCTGAAAAATAATAATAGTAAAGAAATCATGGGTTAGAAAGAGTATGGATTGAAATTAAATTATTTCTGCTGCATTAACCTTGAAGTAAAACTTGTCCATTTCTTATGTTTTCATTTTTCTGGAGCTAAGTAAGAGAAAAACAATATTTCTGTGAAAGAACCATCCTTTCATATACAACAAGCACTATGCTAGATCTGGCATGCGATACACTCTCTGAACCTGGATTAATTTCTTCTGGTAGCTTTATGCAACAATACAGAACCTGTATTAATTAGAATAGAGTTGCAGTTGGAAAATTTTAAAGAATAAATTAAAGTATTACACATGCATTTTCAATGGCAGCTAATGGAGGCATGGTGGACATTTTATGTGTCCTGTTGAGCCATGGATAACCTCATAGAGAAATGTAGTTCTTATGTACTCTGAAAGAGTGAAACAGTCTGAAAAGCAATAAGGTTTAGTGCTAATATGAATGATAGGAATGAAAAAAGGACATTAGGTTTTTAAAATATGTAAAAGAATATTTTTATAGTAGAGATATTAATGTTTGCTTGCTGCTTCAGTTTTTAATTTATGCCAGCTTTGTAAGACTCTTGCAGTGTGGGTTGTTCTATTATTTTTTATATGTGCTCTTACTCTGTGCTTATCACCATAATACCTGAGTGCCTTATGGTAGTGCACTGAATAATTAACATCCACTGCATATTTGTAGTGTCAGCTTCTCCCAAGGAGACAAGTGTGTGTGTGTGTGAGAGAGTTTCTTTTGGCAATTAAAGCAATACACAGACGCACAGGGATATGTGCTGGAGAGGGCACACTCCAAGAAATATGCCTTGTAATTAGAGTGATCTGATGTTTCTTTAATTCCTGTAGTAGGACTTCTAGTTTTTTGCTGGCTGCATTTTCTGTATTTGGGTCTTTTGTAAAATGATGAAGCACTGTTTTCTCATGAGAGCATATTTATTGAAATTTTAACTTCTGTGTGAATTCAGAAATGGTGGATACTTATATAAAAGGCTTGCAATGAAATCAGTAGAATTACACTGGGAATTGGAAGGCACTTCTATACTGTTCTCTATACAATTTATCTACATTTCATTAATCATTAATTATTGCAGTCTTACTGTGCCTATGTTCTTCAAAGAATTATTTAAAATTCTAGTGCGGGAAGCAAATACGTTATCTCAAAAATGCATCCTGTTTTCTTTTTTTCTCTTTCATTGTTCCCGCTGTCCTTGCTCATCAGATGGTTCTGTTGTCACTTTAGCCAAGGGTGATACATGTTTGTATGACTGCTATTGTTGGGAATCAAGGATATATACTGGAATATGTGTACATGATAAATTCTTCTTGTTTAAGTAACAGCCTGATCACTTTATGTAGCAATTACCGCTGTGAATGGAATGGATGAGAACTCTCCTCTTACAACCAAGAACAAAAACCTGTTAAAGTACTGATGCTGGACCCTATTCAAACCTGTTTTGTATTTTACTCGTTACATTAAAAAATAAATAAGAAAGAGCACATTATCCTTCCCTTTATAAATTTCACTCTTCATTATACCTTTTCCTAGCCAAATTACAAATGATTCCATTTGATCCTATTCTTGATAATAGTTAATAGTAGTTTGATATATTTGTCCATCAATTATCAGTGTTTGCAATAACAAGTAAAGAGGAATAGCAAATTTTGTGATCATTTGTGTGCCTTATTCCCATTAGAGGGCCATTCAGAGTCTGGAATCTCAGTCTAATTATGTACCTTCAGCTAACAAAGAAGCAAATGCCTTGTTCGTCCATCTTAAGAAAAATGGAATAACTAAATCACTTCTTTTTTGCTTTCTGTTTTTCTTACAGCTAATTATTTGTATTATCATAGAATCTAAGAATTGCAGTCACAAAATTCCCATTATGTAGAGTACTGTAAAGACAAAACAAAAATCATTATCAGAGCCTACAACCAGTATGTAAACTAGGAACAAGAAGAGAATTTGTAAAGAAAAATAAGGCTTACATTTTGAATGTCAAATTGTCTTTATGTCCTGTAAATGTTGAATTAGGGATTTATAGCTTCTAAAGCACATTTTAAATTTAATTACAAGAAGGTGCTGCAATCCTGGCTTTTCATTCATCCACAGAATGAAAAAAACACCCCACCAAAACCCACACAATGGAAACAGTGTCTGTAATAATGCTAAACCTTCGTTCATGAACCACTTAGGCTGAGAGGTTGCCTCTCATCTCTGCTTCTTGGCACATCTGCTGACTGTTTTCTGGGGGGCTGGGATCTTCACAGGATAAACATTTCCATCAACAATAGTGGAATAGCTGCATCTTTTCCTGTAAGTCATAAAATGGCCTTGAGCTGAAAATAAAACAATTGTAGTCTAGATTTGCACCCCAACATCTTTTATGAGATTTGTAAGAAGCTGGCCTTAGATTTGTCTTGAGAAGGGGTAAAAGTAACAACTTATTTCTTTTTGAATTATGAATTCTATGTTTCAATAAAACTCAAACATAATCCAGTCTCTTACTAAACTAACAATGTAGTCTTCAGCAATCAGCACTTTTCAGTAATGATGAATCAAAATGTGCGTCAAAAAAGTTCATGACATTTTAAAAAATGTCTGCTGAGTTTAGTTGCCTCCCAGACAGGGAAAATTTCTGATAATCAACCAAATGTAAATGCATTAATTGCCCCCCAAAAGAAAGGTTTTGATCTAGTCCTTGGAGTGTATTTTTTCTTATTTAAATACATATTAATATTGCAGTGTATTATTTAAATCTGCATTCTACTTCTTTTCCTTTGGATTACTGTGCAATGGCTTCTCATTTTTTAATTTACTCGACTCTATTTAGACCTGGGTGTGTCTCCATTTGTATTCATATATTAAAATGCTACTGCTAGCACTAATTTGAGATTGTGAAAATAAATTGGAATTACTCAATTTATTTCCAATTAAACATAGAGATTCCTGTAGATCTAGTACATCTGCTTTGACTCTGCACAGTCATGCTAATTTAATTCTGCTCACTGTATTTAAATTCTTGAATGTATTTTGTTCATGGTTATCCTTCCAGCAAGAAGATAATTATCTGGTGAAGCTCATAAACGTCTTTAGCTGTTATTCTGAATTAGGTCTTGGAAAGAGCTTCAGATGTTTAGACTTTGTTTTGTTTTGTTGTTTTGTTTACTTTCTTCTGTTTGTTTTGTTTAAAGACACATTAATCATTGCTGTTCTGCTAGGCAGGACAGTTACACTGAGTGGATGTCTACTCAGTATAATCAATTCAGCAGATTGTGTGTATGTGTCAAAATTGCAGCTAGAAACAGTCTTTGACTTACATTTAAAGGCAGGGTGAGCCGAAATTGCCCAACTCCTTGCTTCCCCTGCAGTTCACGGTGGACTGTGGGTTCACTTTTACATGTTGCAGATGTGAAATGAATTCAGTAGCAGACATGACCTGAGAGTCACATATAATCTAAGTCCCAGGACCTTGCCATGAGCCTGAACAACGCTTATTGCTTTTGCATTTTCAGAAAGACACATCATTTTTTTAAACCAAAAAAAACCCCCACCCCAAACCCAAACAAAAATATGGTAATCTAAAAGTTGTTTGAAATGATGAAAGACAGTTAGACTAACAAGAAGGAAAAATTAAGATTGACTTTGAATAAAACTCTTTCCAATGTTGTGTAAACAATGAAACTGTTTTGTCCTCTGTGTGTGTGCGTGTGTAGGAGATGGGAAGAGGTGGAGATAGGACAGGGAAGACTTTCAGAATCACCAAGAGAAAAATGCTGTTCTAAGAATTGAGTAGGGGATGCAGAGACTGGTAAGCTTCTCATATTCTTCAAACTGTCATAGAATACATAAGGTACTGCAAGGATGAGATGGGGTTATTTTTTCACCTGTCCTGATGGAAGCTATTCCCATGACAGAAATAAAATGTGGGCCATGGGCTACAGAGAGAAAATGCAAGAAGTGCTGTGGTCTTGTAGTCAGTCTTTTCATTTGGGAAAGCTGAGACAAGGCTCCAGCCCTGGTATTGCCCTGGAAACACTCTGTGTGTGCTGAATTGAAGTTAGTGGATACAGCATAGGAACAGAAACAGAAGTGCAGAATCTGGCCTAGAAAGAGGGTATGTCCCTTTTTTCACCAGTTGCCATTGACTGGCCTGGGTTTCTGATTGTTTTCATTCTCTTCAGAAATCAAGCCTTAATTATCAAAATAACACTTAAGATTCAGAAAGGATTTAGGGGGTTATTTTAAAAAATCTTTTTGGTTTTACATGCCTGTATATAAATTTTTAATTCTAAATATCTATTTGTTTAAAAGTAGGCATACTAAAGATTTAATTCAATAAACTATGTTCACTAACACCCAGATTTGGCCTACCTGAATTTGGATAACTAACTTTTGGATGTTGGGGTGCCTAACCTCTCTGTGCTCAATAGAGAGAGGCAACTCAGCCCAAGTAAAATCTGAATTAGCCTATGAAAATTCCTTCCTGCTGACAACAGAAGAGCAATTGCCCACTTGCATTTAGAAGCCTGGAGTTAGGTGGAAGGAATCTGAGCCAAATGTATTGATACTTTTTTTCTTTTTAAAATCAGGCTAATATTAAACACTACTCAGCCCTAGTTTCAGGTGTTTAGTCCACTAAGGAATAGATGAGAGAAATCTGAGAAGGGAAAGAAGGGAAGCCATTTTTTTTCCCTTAGTGCTCTTAGCTGTTGCATTCACACTAAGTTCATCATTACTATGAGAAGCAGGAGTCTCTCTAAAGAACTGAAAGTATTTCTGGGCTTTTGATAGATATATAGAGGTAGAATTTCAATGTTTTTATTCTAAATTCTGGGCTTTATTCAAGAGGGGAGGAACACACTTCAGTGAAATGCAAATACTGGAGAAAAGCTGCCTTTACTTTCTTTTGGTACAAGATGAAATTGGTTGCAAAATACAAGTCAGAAGAGCTACATATGTATGCCTGCAGAGCATTCTTCAGTTTGGAAGCTGTAATGGTGCTCTATAAGGGTTTTCTGTTGGCAGCTTATTTCCTTCAGCTGCCAAGCAAATTATAGTAATAGTGGTAAAGGGACCCTTAAATTCTTGATATCTATATCCATTAAATTTTAAGCAGTTGCTGCAGACTTTAGGGCACAGAAATCTTCTTAGGCATCAAGTCTTGTATCTGGCATTTAAAAATATTTTTATATTAAGTGTCAGCAAACATATTTATAGAATTTCATTAAGTGTGGCATCTAGAGATACCATTTGGTTACTATTACTGTTAGTTGTAGTTATTATTATTAATTATCATTAATTATCATTATAATCATTATGATTATAAATTACAAGTTGTAAGGCTTTGCTGAGTTCTTACATGTCTAGAGAACCCACTGGCATCAATTATTGTCTGTTATTATTATTATCAATTATTATGATCAACAATAAGTTGAAAAACATTTCAAGAACATTTGGAGTTCCCAGCTGAGCTCACAGTCTCATTTTGCCAGGCTCTACAAAAACACACAGCAACAGACCATGCCTCTCTTTCAGTATATGAAACATAAAGCTGCAGGCCAGATCTAATTAGGAGAAGAAGACTTCTAGGCAGTACAAAATAAATTATTTGTTTTAGTTAACTAACATCATTATTTCAAAAACAAATTTCACTTTGGCTTTAACAGAGCTTTAGTTCTGTCTTTTCTACATTGCTTCATAATATAGAGGATAATTATTAACTTGTTTTCTGTTTTACTCACTTTAAAGTACATTAATTCAGTAATATGACATTAGTTTGACTAGCTGTAAAGGTCTACTGGTACAAGACCTAACAGTTTTTAGAAGTCAAATTATCAATCAGATGATAGAGAAAAACAGGAAATATTGGAAAAACAACATGTTAAAATATTCTGATCATATCCTCAAGTCATAGAGTATGAATTCATTGAAACTGAGTGAAACTGTGGAGGATCAAGCTGTGTGAATATTTGGCAAGTTAGTGACTTTTGTATTTGCAAAAAAAAGAAAAAAAAAAAAAGGAAAAAAAAAAACCCCTAACCTGTAATATTAATACCTACATGGTAACTTATTTTCAGAAGCGTAGTATGAAACAGTGCTGGTTTAGGACTTTAGATATAAACCATACCTATTCAAAGCAAGATCCCTCATCACAGAGTGATCACAGAAGATAAAAATAAGCTGGTTTTCTGACTCCTCCATAATATAAGAAAGGAAATGGAACCACATCATATTAAACATAAATCAAGAAATGTTTCCTTTCTCTGTTCCTCAGAAAGTCTGCCCTGAAGATTTAAAGAAACCTCAAGTTTGATTTGTTTATTTGCTTCCCTTGCAACATCTGGCTTCCTTTGCAACATCTGGCTTTCTCTGTTTCCCTTTTCATTTCCACCAAGCCCCTGAAAATGAGCAATTGCAGGGTTTGGTGATTATTTTTATACCAGTTTAGAAATAATCTATTATTCCAGAGATTAAATCTAAATAATTTTCTGGACTATGGCAAAGTATGACTTGCTTTAATTTTACTTCTTTATTCAACAGCATGGTCTGGGAAAGTAAGAGTTTGAGAGACAACTTACATTTCAACAGCAAAATGCTGCAGTCTATATCAAACAGGTAAAGCTTGTACAGTGATGTCTTGCAAGATATATGTCTCAGTTCAGCACTGAAAATGTTTTGTTTGCATAGACATTCACCTTACTGATTGCAGCAGAAAAGACAACAGATAATAAATGTAAGAAAAGTCAGTGCTGCTCAAATGAATACTTGTTTTTTACCCTGCATGAAAGCTCAGTTGGAGCCTTTGTAATAGAGCTAGTTTCAGAAAACATTGATGTCTCACAAGCATTTTGTAGAAAATCTGCATGAAGTCATACAGAAAACCAAAGGAAGTCACAGCTTTATATTCATGACAGTGAGACAGCACTGTAATTTGAAAATGCTTCCAATAAAATGGGAATGTTCTTTCCTTGATCTGACATCTTCAAAACGTTTTTGGCTACTGTACGTTACAGATATACTGTGGCAAACCACATGCATTTTTTGGTGTGTATCACAGTAGCAACAACTTTACATTTCCTGCAGGTTATACAGTATTCATGCAATATGCCTTGCCCTATGCCTTGTTGTCTTTTATAAGCTTATCTGGCAGCTGAAAAGGATGTCCTGTGTCTGCACATATAACAGGCTTTGAATCTCAGATTCACCTAAGAAATCTTGGAGGATATAGAATAAAATGTCTGATGGATGTCATCACCCTTATCTCTAAGATTCCTAATGTCAGGAAACTAACTTTTCTTAGAAACACACTTCTTAGGTATTTCTACTGTAGCAATTCATAGTGTCAGTTAAAGCAATAGACAAATAGAATTGGTTTCTCTGTCCTCAGTTAAATATCTGAAAGTCAGATACTTAAATATCAGCTAGTCAGCCTAGACTCCTGTGTCAGCCAAGTAAGAAAGAT
Organism: Eurystomus glaucurus suahelicus; assembly: GCA_032159205.1. Taxonomy (NCBI): domain Eukaryota; kingdom Metazoa; phylum Chordata; class Aves; order Coraciiformes; family Coraciidae; genus Eurystomus; species Eurystomus glaucurus. The sequence continues at coordinate 18,912 of JAVFHW010073970.1, read as the reverse complement.
ATGTACCTCCTAAGGGTGATTCATTCTTAAGGAGTGTTTAAGGTAGATTCCTTGAATTGCCTAGAAGTGTGTCTTTCTCCCAGGGAGAGACCCTCTGGTATCAGATGTGATAGCAAATTTTTCAAGTCTGAAGTTAGTTATGCTGAACCTGTCCCTGAGTGCTTCCAGACTTAGATATCTGAAGACATCAGAAACTTAGGATGGTACATGGGATCATGTGAACGCTCCTTGCCTACTTTATGTCAAATACATTGGAGTTTAAACAGCTGATAAAGATTATTTTATGCTTTGGTCAATTCTTTTTTTTTCTAAAGTGGGATAAGGAGCTGTCACAGAGCTGTCACTCTCACCGCTGTTCTTGTAGGCTGGTAACTGCAAATGGGTGTCTGAAGTGGCAGTTGTTTAAGTGCTTGTTATCTAGCAGGAATCTCAAAAGAATATTGTGGGGAAGGTGTGTGTGTGTGTGCGTGCACATGCTTATGTATAAGACAAGTTTAAGAAGTTTAAGAGAACAGTATCCTACAAAACAAGAACAGTACAAATTACATGTTATTATGACAATATTAAGTCCAGCAGGATATTTAACGGTTATATATTGGAAGCCCTCAAAATGACTTTGATCAAGGTTAAAGGACATCGCTTCTTTCTCCTGTTTGTCTCTTCTTTTTATGCTCAGCTGCTGCTACCACATGTCTGCTTCCATGAACTCGGGGACAGCCAGCACTCAGCAGCACTGAGGTCTACAACACAGGTGCACAAAAGCACTGGAACTCTGTAGAGCTGTCATTGAACTTGTTTTTTCAGCACCAAATAGCTATCATTCAGTTTCCTCATAAAAAGGAAGATAAAGCACACAGTTAAAGAATAGTCTCAGAAATCAGCTGATGCATGAAAACACATGATAAATGGGGTAGCAGGACCAAAAACTCACTGCTTTTCATGCTCAGCCCACATAATTGCATACCCACCTCTGTGACTTTAGGCGTAACCAGGGGAATCCCAGCTGAGGTCTAGGCTCCCTGTACTGCAGTGTACTTCCTCTTGTGATGTGTCGTGGTGCTGGCATTGGTGCTAGCATGTGCCATCTGCGCTTAGCTTGAGAGGGAAATGAAACTCAACAAGATTTTACTGAGGGCTATCAACTTCTGATGGGGATGGATCCCACTACACCCAAGGTAAGAGATACACTTATGCTACAAACCATTTGGTGGTAGCAGCTTCTATAGGTGCTGCATCTGTTTCCAACAGACTGATTTGAGTGCAGCTTTATTCTGGATAAAACTATGGAAGATTCATTACCTGCGAAAAATGGTAAACAGAAGATCTACAAAAGGGACAAGATAAGCACAGTTCTTTCAACCAGAATATGAAGGACCTGATCCAGGACTAATTCTTGGGACACTCCAGTAGAATTCACTGGAGATAGACCATGGTCAAATTAACAAGTATATGAATCGGGAAAGAGAAATACTGAATTCAGAAATTAAATCCAGGTTTTCTAAATGTCAACCTAGTGTCTAAACCATCAGACTTATTCTCCCTTTGCAATGCAATATCTGGTTTCTGCAACTAGAAGTACCTTTTATTGATACTTATTTTAAAAGATGGTAATTTTCCAATACTTTTTCACTAAAAAAACCCAACCTATGAACATAACTGGTATTTCATGCTTATTTTCACAAATTGTCTTATCCTTGAAAATATGGCTGCTTTATGGTAAAGTAAGATATTAAATAACATGGGATCAAAGTCTTGTTCTGCATCAAGGGAGAATGCTATGCTGACACAAAAAGTAATCTTTTATTTTTTTTTTATACGTCTGTCTATCTTACTGTTCTGCTTATACAACAAACTGTTGAAATGAAAATAGCACCAAATCTAATGTTCAAAAGCAAAACTAAAGAAAAGACAAAATACTTTTCTATTCTCATGAGAACCTGATATCCTCCAAGGAGATACTACTTTTTTTTGAAGTGTTTTATGGGTTTCTCATTATTTTTTTTCCTAGTTTGGGTTTTACAAACTCAGAGTTGACATCTGTGAAAATCTTCAGTTCTGTTTATATGTTTCTTTTTAAATCACTGTAAAATGTGCCTGGTTTTAGGTGTCACAATAATAAATATTTAATTATGGATTGCTATGAGAGCTATTACAAATATTTAGAATGTGATAAAAATATTTGTTTTCCTTTTCTTTGCAAACAGAAAATGTAATGTGTATTATAGATTCAATAACAAGTGAATATATTTAGGGTTGAACTTCCTTGAGATTACTGCAAAGTGTTATCTTTTTTGACATTAAGCACCATGATTAATCCAAAAATAGTTTTCTTTGGAAGTAATGTTAGTATTTGTGTTAACAGTAACATGTTAAAATGAAGAGCAGCTAGATTTATTATTAGTAAATGAAAATACTGCTAAATGCACATTAATATTTTTCCTGGAACCTTATCTATTTTAAATATTCTGTAACATAATTATATAAAAGCAAATTCAGTTTTAATATGTCAGATAGTGTTATCATCTTACAGGCAGCCCTCCAAGGTTAATAATGTCAGGAAATATAAAGTGGTTTTGACTATAAGATTAGACTTCGTATTTGGAAAAGGGCTTGAAGTTTCATTTCAAAAGTAGATTTCATGCCCCATGAAATTTCAACTGTGACATTTAGAAAACATTCACTTTATTATAATGTACTGAAAAATTATAGTGTACGTGCTTCTTGCTCCGTCAATCAATACTGCTTCTGGAAAGACTGAGAATTTTTTGCAGCTAAAAAAAGTGTGGAAGACACTGAATAATCAATGCCACCAACTGTTCATCCTCAGGAGACATAGTTAGGCAGAAATAATTACTTACTTAACAGTGTTCACTGGACTTTGAAAACAAAACCTTAAAATGTATTCGAAACTTGGTGTCCTGCTTCAGCCAGCACAGGGTTAATTTCAGCAGGAGCTGGGTGGGATCCACAGCCCAGCTACTCAATACCATGCTGACGTCATGCCCCTCAGTGGTGGCTCCAGGTTAGATGGAGTGAGGGTGCTTGTGCCCGCTCTGCTGATCTATTGGCTTTTTGTCCCTTGTTTTGTACATCGTTTTCTCACTGTTGTTGTTCTGACTGTTCCTTGTGCATTGCTGTATTAAATTCCCCTTATCTCAGCCCCATTTGTTTTTTCTTTTCCTCACTCTCCCATTCCTGCCCGGAGGGGGGGGGGGGGTGGGGGGAGGGGGCAGGAAGGCAGCAGCATATGCTGCTCAGGCCCTGTCAGGGACTAAACCACCACAGCCTTTTTGGTGCCCAATGTGGGGCCTGGAGGACTGACATAAGGAAAGAATCCAACCAGAAAGTGTTACAATAATTTCTTTTAGATGCAATTTTTCTGTCAGATGAAATTTTTCTGTTTTTTTATATATATATATATATTGTTCGAAAAGTGTATGTTCACAATGCTGGCTAGTTTGTTTGCGTGGTAGTCTTGTATTAATCCTTGTGCCCTCTATGTGTTCCCATTGATGGTGTTTATCATGTCTGGGAAATTGGTTAAGAGTCTTGTTGTGCTTTACTGGATACTGACAACCTATGATATGATTGTGTCACTGCCTTGCTGGGCAAACTGGTACCTGTATATGGCCTGGGCATTTGTTAGTGGTCTCATCCCATCTATTGGGTGAGACAGAGGAGGAAACCTTCTTGGCTTTTCAGGATTTTCGCTATCCTTGGTATGTCCAGGCCAGAATGTTCACAGTGCTGTGTTTGCTGAATGTCTGCCAAGTCCTATTTAGGATTATACGGTTCTTTTCTCATAACGTGATCCAGAAACCTGCTCTGAGGCTGGATAGTTATGAGTGGCAAGGTGTGTGGGAGAGCATGGGCAAGTGCCTAGGCCAGTGGTCACCCCCAGCATTTTGGAATTTCACTCCTGAGCAAGTGCAGAGTCCTGATAAACTAGTAAAGCACTTAGAGAAGGTGTGTTGTCAACCTGGCAACTCCCAGGAGACACAAATTACTGCAATGTGCTGGGGACTTGCCCATGCCTACTGTGTTCTACCCACACTATTCAGTGCCCTGAAGAGGAACAAAAAGGTCTCTGAACCTAAAACCAGGACAACTGGTACTGCAGCTGAGCCAGAGAACCAACCTGTGCTGGTATTAGTTGCCCTTATATAGAAAAATAAATATACCAAAAAAATCAGTTTGTATAGTGAGGCATGAAGATGAACCAGGGCCATCACAAGAACAGGAGTAAGAGCCAGAGGTGATGACCCTATATACTTATCCTTGAGTGAGCTGTGAGACACACAGAAGGACTATAGCTGTCTCCCAGGTGAGCAGATTCTCGCCTGAGTGCTCCAGTGCTGGGATGGTGGAGCTGGTGGTTCGGAATTAGAGGTGAATGAGGCCAAGCAACTGGGATCCTTGTCTAGGGAAGCAGGCATTGACAAGGCAATCGGAAAGCAAGCACAGACCTTCAGCCTTTGGAGGCGACTCCTGTCAAGCGTAAGGGAAAAGTAGCCTTTTAGGGATGATGTCATGTGTCAGCTAAGTAAGTGGACCACCACGGAGAGAGGTATTCAGTATCTGAGGGAATTAGATGTGCTGGACATGATTTATAGTGATCTGAATGATGAGCAGTCACCCATGGATCCAGACCAAGTTCAATGCACACCACCCATGTGATGGAAGTTCCTGCAAGGTGCACCACCATCACATGCTGATTAATTGGCAATAGTGTCCTGGAAAGACAACCAGGGACAAATGGTGGATGATGTGGCTGGCCAGCTCCGGCAGTTCGAAGGAAGTATCTCTTGCTTTTTACAGGCATGTGTTTTAGCTGTCAAGGAACTGTCTCGAGAGATCCAGCAAATCAAAGACAACATATTGACAAAGATGACATACTGACGATACCAAACTTTGTGGTGCCATGGACTCACTTGAGGGAAGAGATGCCATCCAGAGGGACCTTGATAGGCTTGAGAAATGGGCCAGTGCAAACTGCATGAGCTTCAACAAGTCAAAATGCAAGGTCCTTCACCTGGGTCGGGCCAACCCTAGGCACAAATACCAACTGGGTACAGAGTGGGTTGAGAGTAGCCCTAAAGAGAAGGATTTGGAGGTGTTGATAGATGAGAAGCTCAACATGAGCCGGCAGTGCGCTGGTGCAGCCCAGAAGGCCAGCCCTATCCTGGGATGTATCAAGAGAAGCGTGGCCAGCAGGTCAAGAGAGGTGATTCTCCCCCTTTACTCTGCTCTTGTGAGACCCCACCTCAAATACTGCGTCCAGTTCTGGTGTCCCCACCAGAAAAGAGACATAGATCTGTTGGAGCGTGTTCAGAAGAGGGCCACAAAGATGATCCAAGGGCTGGAGCACCTTTGCTATGAGGACAGGTTGCGGGAGCTGGGTTGTTCAGTCTTGAAAAGAGAAGACTCGGGGGGACCTAATAGCTGCCTTACAATACCTGAAGGGAACCTACAGGAAGGCTGGGGAGGGACTTTTCACAAGAGCGTCCACTGATAGGACAAGGGGTAATGGGTTTAAGTTGAAGGAGAATAGATTTAGATTAGATCTTAGGCAGAAATTCTTCAGTACAAGGGTGGCAAGACTTTGGAATAAATTGCCCAGAGGTGTTGTGGCTGCCCCCTCCCTGGAGGTGTTCAAGGCCAGGTTGGACAGAGCCTTGAGCAGCCTGATCTAGTTGAGAGGCATCCCTGCCCATGACAGGGAGGTTGGATTAAATGATCTCTAAGGTCCCTTCCAACCTAGGCCATTCTATGATTCATTCTATGATTCTATATCCCACTCTTCATCTCTATGGGCCCGTGTCTCAGCTATTAGGAGTAGACGCTCCCCTGCTCAAGAGAAAGACCCTGGAAGGTACACACCCCAGGGTGCCATGTGGTTCTACCTACATGATTATGTAGAAGACATGAGGAAGTGTGATGGAAAACCCACTTCAATCCTAGCCGCATGGGTACGTGACTTGCAGGGGAAGACAATTGTGAAAGGGGAGTCTTCCAAGAAAAATGTCGCTCCAGTTGTCAGTGAGAAATCCCCCAGATGGAACAGAGGGCTGATCTTACATCTGACCCTTTTGAGGGGACCTCTAAGTTGTTACAAGAAGTCAGTGACTCCAATCAGGACTAGAGGGGCCCTGCCTCCAGCCATGTGAAGGATAGAAATAATTGGATTTACTGGACTGTGTGGATCCGATGGCCTGGCACATCAGAGCCACAAGAATATAAGGCTTTGGAAGATACTGGTGCATGGTGCACACTGATGCCATCGAGCTATAGTGGGGTTGAACCTGTCTATATCTCCAGAGTGACAGAGGGATCCCAACAGGTGACCCTGCTGGAAGCTGAAGTGAGTGTAACTGGGAAGAGCTGGCATAAACATCCCATTGTGACTGGCCCAGACGCCCCATGCATTCTGGGCATAGACATCTTAGGAGGGGGTACTTCAAGGGCCCAAAAGGGTATCAGTGGGCCTTTGGCATAGCTGCCCCAGAGGAAAATGAACAATTAAGAACAAATAAGTTCTCTCAGAGGACCCTTCAGTGGTAGGGCTGTTGAGGATTGAAGACCAGCAGGTGTCAATTGCTACCACAACTGAGCACCAGTGGCAGTACAGCACTAGCTGAGACTCCCTGCTTCCCATCCAGCAGCTGATCCATCAGCTAGAAAACTAGCAGGTGATCAGCAAAACTCACTCTCTCTTCAACAGCCCCATATGGCCAGTGTGGAAGTGAAGTGCTGGGGCCTGATTTGTGGGCCCCGAGCTGGAGTTGACCTGTGAATGAGTCATAACCTGGAAGAATGTTTTGTTTTTCCTATTGGCTTCGTGTTCCAGAGGCAGAACCTGGCCCATCTGTGTCTCTGAGGCTCTGTCCTCACCCAGGTGGTTGTAGTTGGAGTGGTGGGCAAGGCCAGGATTATATTAACCAGGAGCTGAGCAGTTGGAGGAGCTTCCTGTTGGGTGTGGCTTCTGTTGTGGCTGGTTGCCTCTTCCTGAGCTCTCTGGGTAGTGTCCTTCCATGTGAAGGGCTACTGAGGGAGCTATCTTTGTCAGCTGTGTCCAGCAGGTCATGCTGACACCACAGTGGGCAGTGGAGGAGCTGGTCCTCCATAGGAGGAACCTATGTCAGGATTGTTTGAAAGAAGACTTGTGAGGGGCTGTTGCTGAGTTCAGTGTTGTCCTGTGTGACCAGGCAACTTTTGGCAGCATGAAATGATGATAGCTGAACCAGCACAACAGCTCCACCATACAACAAGCTGCCAGATGAGAAGTGATACCCCTGTTCACTGATGGGTCCTGTCGCACTGTGGGAAAACATCGATGGTGGAAGGCTGCTGTGTGGAGTCCCACACAATGAGTTGCCGAAGCTACTGAGGGACAGGGTGAATTGAGCCAGTTTGCAGAAGTGAAAGCCATCCAGCTGGCTTTAAATATTGCTGAGTGAGAAAGGTAGTCGAGGCTTTACCTCTAGACTGACTCATGGATGGTGGCAAATGCCCTGTGGGGGTGGTTGCAGCAGTGGAAACAGAGCAACTGGCAGTGCAGAGGTAAACCCATCTGGGCCGCTGGATTACGGCAGGATATTGGGGCTTGGATAGAGAACCTAGTTGTGAAGGTGCACCATGTGGATGCCCATGCACCTAAGAGTTGGGCCACTGAAGAACATCAGAACAACCAGCAGGTGGACTAGGCTGCCAAGATTAGAGTGGCTCAGGTAGATTTGGACTGGCAGTGTAAGGGTAAGCTATTTATTGCCCAGTGGGCACATGAGACCTCGGGTCATCAAGGAAGGGATGCGACATATAGATGGGCTTGAGATCAAGGAGTGGACCTGACCATGGACATGCAGAGGTCATATATGAATGTGAAATATGTGCTGCTATAAAGCATGCCAAGCAGATAAAACCCCAATGGTACAGAGGATGATGGCTGAAATGTAAATACAGAGAGGCCTGGCAGATTGACTACATCACACTGCCACAGACCTGCCAAGGCAAGTGCCATGTGCTTACGATGGTGGAAGCAACCACTGGGTAGCTAGAAACATACCCAGTGCCCCACGCCACTGCCTGGAACACCATCCTAGGCCTTGAAATGCAAGTCCTGTGGCAACACAGCACCCCAGAGAGAATCAAGTCAGGCAACAGAACTCACTACCGAAACAACCTCATAGAAGCCTGGGCAGAAGAGCACGACATTGAATGGGTCTATCACATCCCTTACCACGTACCAGCCTCAGGGAAAATTGAACGGTACAATGGACTGTTAAAAACTACACTGAAAGCGATGGGGGGTGGGACCTTCAAACACTGGGTCACATATTTAGGAAATGCCACCTAGTTAGTCAATACAAGAGGATCTGTCAATCCAGCTGGCCCTGCCCAGTCAAAACTTCCACATACCATAGACGGGGATAAAGTCCCTGTGATAAACATGCAGAAAGTTTTGGGAAAAATGGTCTGGGTTAGTCCTGCTTCAAGCAAAGGCAAAAACCCATCCATGGGACTGCTTTTGCTCAAGGACCTGGGTGCACCTGGTGGGTGATGCAGGAGGAGGGAGAGGTCCAATGTGTGCCTCAAGGGGACTTTATTTTAGGGGAGATCAGCCAGTGAATTATGTTGCATTTTGTAAATTGTTAAATGGCTGCTGGGCATGACATAGATGGTACAGAATAATGGGTGGATAATGTCCTGGTTCGGCCAGGACAGGGTTAATTTTCAGCAGGAGTTGGGTGGGAGCCACAACCAGGCTATTCTATTTTGATACCATGATGATGTCATTGATGTCATGCCCTGAAGCACTGGTTGCTTGAGGGTCCAATGGGGGTCTGGTTTTCCAGTCTGTTGTGAGCTTTGTATCCCTTGTTTTGTACGTTGTTTCTCACTGTTGTTGTTGCTGTTGTTGTTGTTCTGACCATTCCTTGTGCATTGTTGTATTAAATTCTCCTTATCTCTTCCCTGGGGTTTGTATTTTCCTCACTCTCCCATTCCCACCCAGGGGTGTGTGGGGCAGCAGCACATGGTGCTCAGGTCTGAACCACCACATTTGGTTATGTTTAATGACAATTTTTTTCCTGAAATGGTTTAACTTCCACATAGAAATTCCAGAAATATCTGATAAAAATTAAACAGGTAATGCTGCTAACTCTTCCTGTATTTATTGTTGAAATTGATTGAACTCGACTGGATAATGCTGTGATGTCCCTTTTCAGGAAGTGAGGAAGGAAGGACATTGAGGTGCTGGAGCGGGTGCAGAGAAGGGCAACGAAGCTGGTGAAAGGGCTGGAGAGCATGCCCTATGAAGAGCAGCTGAGGGAACTGGGTTTGTTTAGTCTAGGGAAGAGGAGGCTGAGAGGACACCTCATTGCCCTCTACAACTACTTAAAAGGAGGTTGTAGCGAGGCTGGTGTTGGTCTCTTCTCTCAAATTAGTAATGATAGGATGAGGGGAAATGGCCTCAAGTTGCATCAGGGGGGGTTTAGATTAGATATTAGGAAGAAATTCTTCACTGAGAGGGTAGTTAGGCACTGGAATCGACTGCCCAGGGAGGTGGTGGAGTCACTGTCCCTGGAGGTGTTTAAAGAATGAATAGATGCGGCACTTGAGGATATGGTGTAGTGATTACAGAGATGCTAGGATGAGTGTTGGACTTGATGACCCTGGAGGTCCTTTCCAACCATGGTGATTTTGTGATTCTGTGATTCTGTCTTACACAAGAAAGATACGTACTTACACTTTAGCTTCAGGGTTGTATTGTTATCACAGCCTTCAACAGAAAAGAAGAAAAATGAGAAGTTATTGCTCCCAAGATTATTTACCATAATCTTCAAACAGATATGTACTGAAATGTATTGTGATTTATTATCAGACTGACTCCACAACCATGAGCTGGTTTACCTGAAAAGTTTAGATTAGGGCCATAGATATTTCCAAATTATTCTTTGATCCCTGTAGTTGGGAACCCAAAACTGCAGGGCATGCAGAACTAAATCCTAATACAATCTAGAAGTAGTGAGTTCTGGTATGAATGAGACAACATTTTTAGCAGAAAGAGATGTCATTAGGCAAAATATTACCAAGGGAATTGATGTTTTATAGGTATTTTGAAGAAGTGTAGAACACTGGATGCAACCATATCTGGTCACAAGTCCTTAGGAAAGAAGAATTTCTAGAATAGATGTAGGGAAACCTTGCTAGAATGGTATAGGAGAATGGACAGACTATCTAAGAAGTAGTTATACAAAGAATGCATATTTTTTAGTCGAGATTGAAAAGAAGACTGACTGCTATCTATATGTATCTGAGACATAAAGGGAAGAGGGAAAACTGTTTAAACAGTGGCTCAGAAACAAGGTTGAAAATCACCATTTAATGCATTTAGAGTGGAGATTAGGAAGATTCTAGTTATGAGAAGATAAGAATGAAGTCCTAGAATAGCCTTCTGCTAAAAGTACTAGGAGCCACTAGCTTCACTACTTTTAAAAGGATCTTGGTAAATTAACAACGGGATTATGTGACTTCAATGCCAGGGGCACAGGAAGTCACTTCCTTTAAGGCTGGCTGAAAAGGTAAAAGTGGTAGAAAAGTGCCTACTTTTGAATAAAGTTAACATTGGTTAAAGAAAGAAATAGACAATATGAAACATGGCAATAATATTTGCCTGTTAAAAATGGCAAGAATGAAATGTTTCATTAGGAATAAGGAGGCTAATGGGGGAGAGAAGCAAAAAGAGCTGACATTTACCCTTGAGAACAAGCAAGTGAAACCTTGTAGCCCAGTGCTCAGAACCTCTGTGATGTTGTTTCATAAGAGACTTGAGCATTACAGAATCACAGAATCACAGAATTCATAAGAGACTTGAGCATTAGAAATATTGAAGCAAAACTAAGCATTTTAGTGAAGTGCTCTGTCATAGCCCATCTCTGCAAAAGTGGAGAGCTGCCCCCAGCAAAATTATGGCCAGTCCTCTCTGCAGACACCAGAGGAGAAGACGAGATAAGAAGCAGAGTCAGAAAATTAGTTCAGCAGGCTATCTTCAAGTACCATTGCTAAAAAGAGATTTATTGGAAGGAGGAAGGAGACCAGTTTAGTGCTTTTCAGGTAATCTGGCTGTTCATCATGTAGAGGTGGGTTGTAAAAGCAGCCATCCCTTACATTCCCCAGTTGCCCTGTTAACAACACATTTTTGTTAAGCATGTGGAAGTAATGCAGCTGTGACCTGTGATTAATTGGTATTGGAGTTGGAGAGATATATATGAATCATACTGCTTCACTTAGCATCAGCCAGCAGCTGATCATTAATTTAATCAATCAAGGACTGTACCTCATGGACTGGTTACAATTAATGTTAAGTAAATGGTGTATTACAGCATGCACAAAATGGGACAGATATTGTGGTTCTCACTGGGCTTTGTGTTTTTTAAAGGAACTGCTTATGTCTCAAATAACTTTTTTTATATAAATAAGAAAAAGTAAAAGGTGGAAGAATAGACAGCTTCATCTTAATGAGAAAGTTCAAGACCCAGAACCAGTAAAGAACATGATTCAGCTGCATCCTTCCCAGCCTTTTGGTACAAGTATTACAAAAAGCAGATTGCTATGTCAGCCAATAAAAATGTGAAGACAAAGGCATGTTTGAAATCATCTTACTCTCTTAGATACTGCGGTGAACTGACCGCGACAGGTACCTAACTACCACAGAGTCAATAGCCATGTGAGACTGGATTCAGATCTGGAACTGTTTGTTGCACTCAATAACATAATTCTACTAATTTGAGTAATGACTTTGGTCTCCTTTTTAAAGATAAGTTTCCAATAGTATTCTTACTTAGCTTTTTATTAATAGTCCAGATTACTTAATTTAGTCAAAAATTTGGAAAAGGCGGGAACAGGAGAGTTGAATTCAGTGTTCTCCTCAGCATGAAAGCATTTGAAGACACATCTTCCCTGATAGTGTGTTCATTAATAGATTACAAATTAGCATGGAAGGAGCTGAGACTTCTGAAATTAGTATGTTCAGTAGGCCTGAAACATTGCACAAAACAGAATTCAAGACCAGTAAGGCCCAAAAGGAAGAAGATGAGAGGACAAAACAAGTGAGAATGAGGAAAAAGTAATAAGTTAATTAAATAAAATACAGAAACAGGAATGTAGTGGATTGTCTGGCTACAGAAGCTGCAGATCACTTTGGGGCAAATGGCTATGCTGGTTTCTCCTGATAGGTTAGGGGAAGCTTTAGGATTGTTGAGGAACTTACAATTTATTTACTCTCTGGAAATCACCCTGTGTAATTTTGATAGAATCAGTTCTATGGAGCATGGTTGTTCTTCCATGTTCCCAAAGGAGGAAGGAATGTCCTGACAACTTTCTGTAGTTTTCTTCAGATTTTTAAGTCAGATACCTTATCAAGTATAACAAAGAATTCAGAGGGTCTGAAAATAGGGGTAAAATTTGCAGGCATAAAACTTTAGTCAAGGAACAAGATCATATAAAATGAAAGTTACTGTTAATCCCTAAGTACAGAAAAGCAGAAAAATTGCCAGTCTAATGTATGAAGTAGTGAGTAAACTGAAAGAATTTACTGGTAGGTAGAAAGATTATCTGTGTATTAACTACCTGTTCCAGATGAGGTGTCAATGATTAAGGACTCAGATTTTCCATACAGTTACCAATTGATTATTCCCATTATATATTTTTCACAATGGGTGGACAGTCATAATAGTTTACCAAATCATTGCAAAGCCTTCCTTAAACATAAAGGAAAGTTATTATAGGATAAAGAGAAAGTGTGAGAATAAATAGCCAAGAAATCCAAGAAACACCACAACTACAGAGTGATTGAGCACTCAAGGCGTAAGCATGCTTTATTAAAAAAAGATTAATAATACGATGGTAATAAAACACTGGAAAAAAATTATTTCCTATGCCTAAAAATTTTATCATTAGTTTTTTAAGGTATCTTGGATTTGAATCAGAAGAGTTGCAAAACCACAGCTACTGAACAAAGTTGCTGAAGAAGAATTAAATCCTACACACTTGTTCTGACACAAGTTATACCTGAGCCAGCATTGTAGGTCAAGACTTTTGGTGATCTAGGGTCCTTGAAAAGCTTTAGTAAGAATAATCCTGATAGTATCGATTAATTGATGGCAAGATAAGATTTAGAAGTGCTGAAAGTCTTTGCCAGTCACTCCAGTGTATTCAAAAGAAAGTCTAGTTTCCAATTGTCTGGATTTCATTTTCTTGTATTCTATCATTCTCAAGTTATTGAACAAATGTTTTGTGAGGCTTTATTTCTCTAGATATGAAACATATGCTATTATATACATTACCTAATGGTCTTTTCAGGAACCTCCATGCATATTTGATTTCCACGTCTCAAATTTTCAGGTGGCTTCACAAAAATCACAAATGCAAAAATAAAAAATATTAATATTCTAACATTTATCATTCCTGCATAAATGTTTAATTTTTAATCACAATCAAATGCAATCCAGCATAATCTAATATATATATATTACTGCTTGGAAGATCACTAAATTGAAATACTCTACCTCTCATGTCACCATTTCACATCTCTTAGTTGGCTTTATTTTTTAATTAGTGTTTGGTAACTTTGGTAAGTTTGATATAATTGTTAAGCATGAACATTATAGTCATATGTTATTTCCATGGCATGACCTTCATCAGGTGTAATTTTCAACAGATTCTTCTAGCAGCCTAAAAATTTGTCTTCTATGAACTTACTATGGACTTCTCATCTACTGCAGAAGAAGCCAGCTAAAGCATAAAGCAAAAGAGCAATTTTAAGTCCTCAATTGAAGAGTGATTTGTTTAATTTAAATGAAAAAGAATTTTACCAAATACTCTGTTTAAGAGTATCGAACAACACGGCGAGTTTTTACCACTGTCTTCTACATATTGCCTTGGAAGAAAAGGACAAAGAGTTATGTCCCAAGAGATATAACAAATCCAGCCTGTATCTCCCAGACATCCTTAACTGAGTTTTCTGTTCAAGAAAGCTGCTTTGCAGCCAACAAAATGATACTTTTTTTTTCAGCAATATGTTCTCTGAGTACTAGCTGAGGTTTCTGTTGCTTTTTTAGGCTATGTATTTCTCTTTATTTTATTACGTTTTCACTCTTGGTAGAAAACTGTCACTGTCCTTATCACTTTAGGAAATGAATTCTTTTAGCACAGATTAATAAAATATTGGTAAAATCCATTATTATGTACATATGACTGAAGCAAACAGAAATCATTTTATTCCTCTAGATTTTTTAAAGCTGCAGCATTATTGGCTGTCTCTATCTCATTGATTTTTCTCTTGTAAGCCTATGGCTTTTTTTTTGTAAGTAATGAAATGCTACGGTTCAGTGTGGTGCATCTTTCATCAAATCTGCAGTGATGAAATCTGTTTAATAATGTGTATGACATTCTTTTCCCATCCACCAACTTTCATCTGGGATAAAGATGTTATTGAATTGGTTTTCTTTCATATTTTCCATGGACAGGTAGTAAAATCCATTATATTTTTAAGACACTACGAAATTCCACTTTCTTGTCAAGTTAGAACCTTTTTTATATATATATATATATTTTTTTTTTTTTTCTGCTAGCAAACATAAAAAAAAGGATTAGCAAAGATATGTGTTAAAATATCAGATTAGTAGTCACAGTTAGGCAAACAATGAAACAAGAAAACAGGAAAATAATTATCAAAACCCCACATACTCAGGCTTCAGCCCTAAAAATACTTAAGCTATACATAATATATGTATATATGATGCATGCATTATGCATATATAATGTATGCATAAATAATATAACACATAAATGCTTATATATACATTTTATATGCATATATAAAATAATATATATGCAGAATATAGAAAAGAATAATCTCTTTGATATTCATGGGATTATTGTAAATAAAATTGAAGCTTTGCTTATGATCTATAGGGAAATGATTAACAGTGGCTAAAGTTCCTTTGAAAAATAATTTTGTAAGCTCTTATCATTATAATAATGGGCAATAATTCATCTTTTTTATTGAGTACTTAGAATATAAACAGTATTATGTTGAAACATTCAAGCTAAGTTTATAAAGCAAGATTCTGAATCTTGGTCATTAATTACATGTTATAGAGAACTGGAACTGAAAAGAGTGGAGACAATTGCTCTTTGCACTGCATACACAAATATATATTACTTCAGAGAAAATATTTTGTTGAGTAAAATACTTGAGCTCAAATTATAATTTTTGTCTAAGATATTGATGGATTGCAAACAGAATTTTAAAAGCCTTTTTTTAGGAATAACTAAATAACTAAAACAAACTGTCTCTTTAAATATTGATCATATAGACTTACTAAACTTGACACTCTCTTTACAGTATAGTCAACTTTATTCCTTCAGGTAACGATGCTCAGCTTGTAGATTATTTTAGTGCTGTCCTATGCCAGAACTTTTGTGTCCATAATTCTATACTATAGATATACAGTCGGTAATTCTATACTGTAGCATGTGTTATTTCCCATCTCTGATGCAGGTAGTGTAGGGATCCAGTTCTTCAGCTTTGTCTAGTTTGAATCAAATTGTTTTTCAGTATCTGCAAATACAGATCCTCTGGTCTCCTTTTCTTCTAGTTACAAATTTCTTCTAGGTACAAGTTTATTGAAGTGATACAGGTTTGAAAAAACTGGAGTTGTAAACTGGTGTACACTGAATGGAAGGAAAAACACATGTCCTAGAAAGAACAGCGGTTGTGGGACTATGGTGCTAAGAGGAGAGAAAGACACTGTGATACAGCACAGCTGAACCATTAAAGAGGTTGTTTACAGGTGTTTTCAGTTGCATGAACTGTTAATAAGGCAAATGGTTACCGCAGAGTGTGTGTGTGTGTTATTAGAGTGGTCAGGGAGTAGACCTATGACTGCCCTAGCTGCTTAGATGTTAGATTGCTCCCTGGCTCTGGGCTAAGCAATGTGGATACAAATCAGTTGATGGCACTTTGCTCAGGATCATTGCTTAGTCTGTTGCTACTTACCACTGTAGATAGTCAATATGAGATCTCACATGCATGAAATGCCCCTTCTTATAAATCTGATGATGCTGGAGGCTCTTCCAGATGAAAACTTGTGTGCCTTGTTTCCCCAGTCCTTGCAGGATAATACAAGGACAGACTAGTAGTCATTAGTAAGCGGAGGACTCTACTGGAGATCATGGACATACTGAAGTCTGTCTTCCTCAAATGGTAAGGTATCAGGTGCATAAGGGGAGGGAGAGTATTCAGTCACCCACTCTATTTCCTATTGCATGCTTGAAGCCTGAAATCAAAGAGTCTGCAAATGCATGTAATATTGCATGGACCTATTTCCTGTATCCTCTTTTTAAGGCATTGCATCCCTGTTACCCACAAAATGGTAGCTGTATGTTTTAAAAGTGGACTTCTAGAAAAGTGGTGCATCTGAAGGAAGGAGCATGTCTGTTGTACATATCTATACACCATAATCTTAGTAAGAGTAATCCTTAGTAATCCTTTGTAAGAGTCAGTGCACACATGATTGTTCAAAAATGAGTATAAATGCTTTGAAAACAATATTAAATATTAAAGAAGCTTTCTCTGTAACTTTCCAGTGTTAGTACATAATAGCCTTGATTAAGGTTCAGAGTAATTTCAACTGTTCTCAGAATTTTACCCCTAGAATAGGCCAACCTCACATTTTTTTACTATACAGACTTTTAACTGTTTGAACAGTTATTATAACAGCCTGAAGTTTTTTTATCACCCTCTGTGTTCCCTACTGTTACTTTTCCTTTCCAGTAAGATCTCTTCAGAGACAACTAGAAATATGAATAACACTTATAATTCAGTATCTTTTAGAGGAACATTTCATTAATTTATCTTTATCTGTATCCACTCATGCCATTTGTGCACTCTACTCTTTGTGCACTCTACTCGTTTGCTTTATTTCTCCTCTGAAGTATCACTCTACAGGCTTTGGAGATTTCTTCTTTCTCTATGTGTGATGCAAGGCCACTTAGTATGCATCCGCTTTCCTTGTCCTTGTTTTTTTCCAATCTTGCTGCTTTTATTTTTTTTTCCTACAATAAGCCACTCATCTGAAAAGTCTGAATCTATTTTGTCAGAACACAACAATACATGTTCTAACAGTTATATCTTCCTTATACTCTGAAGAAACAAAATAATCTGGTGAAAAAAGGAGAGAAAGAAAAACAATCTATCTCTGTATGAGGAGAAACTACATGGTTAAAATGGTCTGAAAAAGTAAAATTACAATTCTGATATTTTAATTTGAAGCTTTAATATTTTTTTTTTGAATCAAAATGAGAAGGCCCATTACTAAGGCATTTAGAGTTCTTAAGGTTTTACAGACCTTGTGGAAATGGCACAGAAATTATCAGTTTTTACACATATCCCAGATTATTCTTTGCTAGCAATGAATCTATGTTATATCTTATTTCCACCTTCTTATTTCATACAAATGCTTTAACGAATCCACATTAGCCATATTATATAAAATGTAATTCTGAACTTTTGCTCCTTTTCCACACTAGCATTTGTTTACATGCCGTCTGCTGCAGTTTTCTTAGAACATGGCAGTTGAAAGACATATTTCGGAAGCTTTGTCAAACATCCATCCACTGATGGGACTGGCTGGACACAAGTTCCAATTCCCATAAATCTTAAAAATAGATTCTGAAAGAATCCAGTCACTTTCAGAAAACTTTCCAATACGGAAGACACTTTTAACAGGCAGTTCATGTGGTGGCCAGAAAGCCCACTCAAAAGCTCCAGTAAAATTCAGTCTTGCCAGTTATTTATTGTCAACAGTGTAAGGTCTTGCATCTGGGAAAATATAACCCAGAAGTCCAGCACAGACTGGGATCTACTTGGCTGGAGAGCAGCTCTGTGGAAAGGGACCTGGATGTCCTGGTGCACAACAAGCTCAATATGAACGAACATTGTGTTGTTGAAGCAAAGCAAGCCAACAGAATGCTGGATTGCATCATCAAGGGCATCACCAGCAGAGCTAAAGAAGTCATTATCCCGCTCTAGTCAGAGCTTGTCAGGCCACACCTGGAATACAGTGTTCAATTTTGGCTCCCACTATACAAAAAAGAAGTGGACAGGCTGGAGAGGGTTCAGAGAAGGGCCACAAAGATGATCAAAGGACTGGGACACCTGCCGTCTGAGGAAAGGTTGAGAGAACTGGGCTTGTTTAGTCTTGAGGAAAGAAGGCTTAAAGGAGACCTTATTACCAAGTTCTAGTATTTTAAAAGTGGCTACAAAGAAGACGAAGACTCATTTTTTACAAGGCGTCACATGGAAAAGACAAGGGGTAACAGGTACAAGTTACTCCTGGGGACATTCTGATTGGATATAAGATGACAATTTTTCACAATGAGAACAATTAGCCATTGAAATAATATGGCCAAGGAAGTGGTGGATTCTCCAAAACCACACACTTTAAAGATTCAGCTGGATAGGGTGCTGGGTGACCTTGTCTAGACCATGCTTTTCCTGAGAAAGATTGTACTGGATGATCCTTGAGGTCCCTTCCAACCTGGGATTCTATGATTCTGTGATTGAACAGAAAAAAACCTGGGGGAAAATCCATCTTTATCAAAGAAATTTATTCTGAAGTATTGTTTGATTTGGAAGTCCAGGCTCCCCAATTTCTTGTCATCCAATATCATCTGGAGCACTGTTTTTCACTGATTCTTCTTTAAGACACCTTTTTTTTATAGTCAAGCCACATAAACACAGAGTCAACAAACAGTTATATCACAGAATCACAGAATGGTTGAAGTCAGAAAGGACCTCTGGAGGTAACTTTGTTCAAACTTCCTGCTCAAGCAGGGCCACCAATCTAT
>JAVFHW010073969.1:24815-42533 GCA_032159205.1 Eurystomus glaucurus suahelicus | reverse complement strand
AATATATGAAATGGAATATAAATGGAATATATACAAAAACCAGTATCAAACCCAGATCCCCTGATGGCAATTACGTCACCATCACCACTGATGTGGAGCAGGCACTGGGGAAGTCCCAGACTGAAACCCAACAGGAGATGGGAACTGGGTTCTGGAGCCGAATTCTGGAGCTGGCTTCAGGAATGCACAGATCAGGTTCAAAGGCAGAACAGAAAGAGCTCTTCTCAGATGTCAGCCATTGAAGAAGAGGCATGACCCTCAGCTTTATTATTGAATATTATGTATATATAAGATGGAATCGTTGGTCAGTTTAGGGTCATCTTTCCTGGCTGCTCCTCCCCACAGGTGCAGCCTTTTACTTTCTGCAGCCCCAATGGGGACCACAAGATTGAACAGTGACCTTGGTCTTCACACAGAGACTTGCGGAAATCTGCTACTAACTTCAGAAAGTGCAGTTAATCAGAAGAGACTTGGCTGAGAACTAAAACAGAACAGAAAAGTAAAACTGAACAGAATTAGTTCTGTTCTAGCTCAGCCTGGGACATATATGATGATCTAAATGCTTGAATTGGATAAATGGATTGTTCTGAATTAAAAGTGACCTTATTTTTTAATGAATCTAAAGTGACCCAAAAAGTATAGCTTTTCTGAGGGTCTGTGCCAGACTGTTTAGAAATCATCTGAACACTTCAACTTTGAAATCCTTTATTTAGATCTTTTAAAGTAGTTGCTACATAGTAAGGTGGCCACAGAGTAAGGTGTATCATTTAAATTAATTTCCTCTTGGAAAATTTAACAAATGCTGATGAGCTATGAATAGCCAAGTAGCTCGGTTTGTACGTTCAAAGAGAAAGAATATGTAGCCACTGCTGAAGGAAGTGACAAAACAGTGAAAGCACCAGATACCAAGAATGTGAGTAGAAAACATTCCACAGTTATTGCATATAATCTTTCACCAGGTGAAATATTATAGAAAAAAGAAATTTCGTAACTATTGTGGGGAAAATTGCATAAAGAACACAGAATAATAGAGGAAGGATGCCTGTGCTGAAAATACACTCAGTGGTTGTAGAACACATATTAAATTAATATTTGCTCCATACAAAAATGTGGAGAAAGCTGTTTAAGTCTACCAAGAGTGCGCAGATTTGGGGAGGATTCTGTGCTACAAAGGAGTACATATAAGAACAATTATTTTGGCTAAGGAGGATTCTTACATTGTGTTGGGATCATGCTGGCCATAAGAGTGATGATGTTGTCACATGTTTGTAGCAGGACAGAGGCATTGATGGGAGCAGAAGTCATCATTCAAATGAATGCGTTAAAAAAGTACAAACTGTGTTAAACACCATCATTGCACCAAAGTTCGTGTGGATCTGATAAGTTAATAAACTGCAGTGAATCAATAATGTAATGCTGTGGCAATTAAGACAGATTATATGGAACTTTATGAACAGGAAGACACAGAATTAACTAATTACTTGTGCTGATGTTGCATTAATTTTGGTTCATATGCATTTTTGTGCTGGAAAGAGATGAAAATCTACCAGAACAGCAAACTAGAGTAGCTATTCTTAGTTCATATCCTGTATTTTTCCTTTTTCTCTGAAGCACAGGAAATTTATTTCAGATCTATCTATAGGTCTATGTTAAGAAGTGAGGGTGTACAGCCTGTAGTAGGATGCTGATGATGCTATTGCTGTGAATGATAAATTCAAATATCTTATGAGTTCTGTCAGCAAGTTCACAACTAAAATAGTGTCTGTCATCTGAATTGTCTATCAGTCAAATTACCACATGATCCTAGTGCATGAGAGGCGTACATGAGGAGGCCTCAAAGATTCTTGTGAACTGAATGGTTATTACAGAGTTTAATGAAATGGAGGGATCAAGTTAGTACCATATTTCCAGGAAAAGAATTATGATTTCTCTTTGAACCTGGATGATGGTTTTTTTAATGGCTGTCCTGAGAAAATGTATCTATTTTATTTTAAACAGTACGCAAGTAATGTTTTTGCTCCAAGGTGAATTTTAAGGAAAAATCAGTAGCAGAATAATTAGGTAAAATTATCATCTGATAACCATCATTAAATACTTTCATGATAACATCTGAGATAGCTTTAGGGTGTAATTAAACCAGTAATATTACAAAGCAAATGTAGGAAGTAAACAGCCCTAAGAGCATTCTTTCCAGTTGAACAGAACCATTTTTATGATTACATGCCTTTATATTTTTCTGGCTTTGTTGCTTTCCTAAATAATTGCAGCTTTCATAAGTTATACTTCTGTTTATTAGCACTGTTCTTCTCCAAGGTGTCATAAATTAAGGAAGAATTTTCTGGAAAAAAAACCCCAAACCTGTTGCCAGGATGAAATGCCTTTAAAAATGTATTTTAATGGCCATTTCTTATTAAATCAAATCTTTTCCTGAAGACATGTTGGGGGTTTTATCCTGTAGAAATGATTAATTGTAATTTCTCTAAAAAATGTCAAGCATATTCTGTGAGAAAGACTTATGAAATCAACACTGATTAATGAAGTTACTCCAGTTACCCTTCAAGTTACATCTTATTTAAAGGGATAGATTTTGAACCATAAATAGATATTGTGTGGTGTGACTCGGCAGTATTACTGACATATTTCAAAACTATAGATAAGGATTTAGCCACTTAACTGAATGCACTCCCATCACATGATTCTAGGGGGGGGTTTTATAAGGCGGCTATGATCCTTTCATTGAATCTAACAGCGAAGTCATCAAAGGACTACAAAGGCAGCTTTTATATGCTTGTAACAAAGCACACTCCTCTCCCTTTAGCAGAGCAGTCAATAGCAACTCCAGGAAAGATAACTTTTCATGTTCTGTTATCTATGAAAGATTAAACTCTCTATGAAAAGTTCAGCAGGGCATGTCAGGGGAACTAGAATAATACCGTAACTTTTTGTAAGCGTTTTCACCTCCCCACTCTCCATAGATAAACATCTGCAAAAAAGTTCCATTACATTAAAGGAACGGGCTAGCTTAGGCAAAGGTGCTGGCTTTTGAAGTCGTGGCAAATAGGCATGGTTAGAAGACTGGGGTAATATCCAGTTTCATGGCCTTTGAATGCATTTGGGAGATCACACAGTATTTAAATAAAAATACTAACACTTTAGACACTCAGTTACATTTCATTGATGGTCCAGAAGACCATGACAGTGAATTTTCAAGAAATATTTTGGTATAAATATTTAATTTCTTGAGAAGTCTAACATTTTTCTAAAATGATCCTTAGAATGCTTCTTTCTTATTCTACTTTGGGGAAAACCTAGCTACATATTCTTTTGGTCAGTTTTGAAGAAGTATTTTTTTCTCAGAAATGTTTTCTCCTTGATACTTCACTTGCTCACCATCAATAGGAGCTTTATGGGAACAAAATTCTGACCTGTGCATATTGTGGTTTGCTAATGAAGAGGAGGTAAAATGATACTAATGGTATGGGTGAACTATTATGGTAATTTTTTCATGGCAGTACGTGTGTGCTCAATAGAAAAAAATAATCACTTTTTTTTTCACAATTTACACTATTATTGCAAAGGTATAAATACACTAATGATTGATTAAGTAGCTTTTCATGGGCATCTGTGTGGTCAACAGCTACTGAAACAGCTTTCTTGTGTAGAAACTGGCTGCTCATGGCTTGGATGAGTGTACTCTTCACTGAGTACAAAACTGGCTGGATGGCCAGGCCCAGAGAGTGGCGGTGAATGGAGTTAAAACCAGCTGATGCCAAGTGGTGTCTCCCAGGGCTCAGTGCTGGGTTCTGTCCTGTTTAATATCTTTCTCAATGATCTGGATGAGGGGATCAAGGGCACCCTCTACAAGTTTGCAAAAAACACCGAGTTGGGTGGCAGTGTTGAACTGCTTGAGGGTAGAAGACTGTACAGATAGCTCAGGACAGGTGGGATTCATGGGCTGAGACCAATGGTATGAGGTTCAACAAGACCAAGTGCTGAGTCCTGCACTTGAGTCACAACAACTCCATGCAGCTCTCCAGGCTTGAGGAAGAGTGGCTGGAAAGCTGCCTGGCAGAAAGGACCTGGGGGTGCTGGTGGACAGCTGGCTGAACACGAGCCAGAGTGTGCCCAGGTGGCCAAGAAGGCTGACAGCATCCTGGCCTCCATCAGCACTAGCATGGCCAGCAGGATTACGGCAGGGATCATGCCCCTGTGCTGGACATTGGGGAGCCAACACCTCAAATCCCAGGTTCAGTTTTGGGCCCCTCACTCCAAGAAAGAGATTGAAGTGCTGGAGCAGGTCCACAGAAGGGCAATGAAGCTGGTGAAGGGTCTCAAGGATAAGTCTTATGAGGGACCTGGGATTGTTTAGCCCGGAGAAAAGGAGGCTCGTTCTCAGCGTCTCCCTGGAAGGAAGTTGGAGCCAGGTGGGGCTCAGTCTCTTCTCCCAAGTAACAAGTGATAAGACAGGAGAAAATGGCCTCAGGGAAGGTTTAGGTTGGACATTAGGAAAAATTTCTTCACCAAAAGGGTTATCACACTCTGGAACAGGCTGCCCAAGAAAGTGGTGGAGTCTCCATCCCTGGAAGGACTTAAAAGTCAAATAGATGTGGCACTTAGGGACATGGTTTAGTGGTGACATGACAGTGTTGGGTTAATGGTTAGACTTGATCTTTAAGGTCTCTTCTAACCAAAATGATTTTATTATTCTATTGTATGATTCCATGAAATGACATTGCCTAGTTCATATGCAATTTAACACCTTATAGGACACTGATACAGACTTTCTTAAACATTTACTTCATATATTTCTCTTTTGTATGTCTATTTTCAGTTATGAAATTTTCTTGTAGAGAATGGAATTAATGTTTAGCCACGTTCTTTAGTATATATTTTATAATCTTCAGTGTAAAACTGTATATGCTTCAATGTAAAAGCAACAGCAACATTTTTGTTCAGTTGTTCTCAAAAAATTGCAAATGAAATCAGTTTTTATTAATGAAGAATATTTATAAATATTTGAGAATGTTTTGCTAAAGTTACTGCAGAGTGATTGGAAGTTGGAGCTTTTTAGCACAGCATGAGAACAAAATAGTTAGACAAAGTTCTTGACATCTTATACAGAGCAGTCTATCTTATTCATAATATCCTAAAGAATCTGAGACTCCAGTCCATTTGAAAGAGAAACTATGTGTATATGCTGATGCTAAGGTATCTGTGATCTGCTATAGTTCTGTAAATAATTTAGTGTTTTGTTAACCCAAACATTTTCTGCATAAGTGTTCAGGATTAAATGATGTTAAAATGGATGCGGCATCTGCACACTTTGACTATTAGTTATTTAATAAGTCTATGGTTATTAGGAAAAAAAGAGATAATACTTAATTACTTTTTTGCCATCCTCTTAGCAGTCTTCATGAAAATAAATTAGGTCTTTAAAGACCATGTTATCAACAAGCTCTGTGGCTCTCTGATTACAAGTAGGGCATATAAAGTTCTAATTAAAAAACCCAAGCAATGGCAGTCGTAACAGGTTAAAAATCTTAAAGCTTTTTCTTAGTTTAAACTTTTTATCAGATTCCTTTAGGGCTGGAATTCTCCCTTGTTCTTGCTTTAAATGCCCAAATTTCTTGAATTACATTTCTGTGTAGAGGTAGTAATACTTAAGTCTACCTGGGTGCCTAATTTAAGTGTATTTTTATTTTACTGGGTTATTTTGGTGGCAGGTTTTACATGTTTGTGTTGATCAGCTGCTGTAAGAAAAGTACCTTTTCACCATGAGGAAAGTGAGGCATTGGAACAGGTTGTTCAAATTTTGTGTCATCTCCATGCTCGGAGGTTTCCAAGGCCCAACTGGATAACACCATGACCTCACATCAGGCTGTGCTCTAAGCTGGAGGTTGTACTAGAAATGTCCTGAGGTTCCTTCCACTTCTAAAGTAATGATTTTTCTACAGAAAAGTACTCTACAAAGTACAAGGTCTTCCTAAAGGCAGCTGAAGACTGGTTATGTGCAGCATATAGGGAAAGGGGTGAGGGGAATAGAAGGAAGGACTAACTTTCTGGGAAAAATGGTATTTCATGAGGCAACTACAGCCCGAAATATAACATTGCTGTACTTCAGTTTTGTGAAGTTGTTAGCTATCATTATTTTAAAATCTTTCATTAGAACTTAGTACAAGTAAATTACACGCCATAAAATGAAATAAAGTTCAGAGCCTAAACACAACATTGTTAACAGAGCAGAGGCTGTTATGCTGCTACATCTTGCTACAGCTCACTTTATGATGAAATAGGGCTTTGGATTAGATAGATTAAGACACTATTTGTATTTGCTAAATACCAATAAATTATTGAATAAGTAGTGATGATCTTAAGAAGGAGCAACACTGAATCTAACACACCTTAATTAACTCCAAATGATAAACGAAAACATTTATAATAGATTCTTATTAAGAGAATAAATATTTATGAGAGTATTTTAAACACTAGCACTTGAGATAATTCAGATATGAAGTGTATGCCTTTTCAAACATGCTTCTACCTATAACTGGGTGTTAGTGAAAATTTTATAATATCACAAAAACCTTGCTTTGGGGGACCTGACTATGTTTTTCATTGAATTAAGTAAGAATATAAAGTATGGTGTTAACTGCCAGTGGAATTCCACTGTGTGGAAAGTGTTCACATTTTATATTTGTATTTATATAGCATTTATAAATGCATAAGCATTTAAGGGTGTTAGTTTTTGGTACTTTCTAGTTTTTTTCCCCCCCGCCTTTTTTTTTTTTCTTTTTTTTTTTTTTTTGTTATTTAGAGCAGAATTTTTTGAGAAATAGCAAAAATGGGGAGGCACTGCTGAAGTCTGGTCATTTTAAGTGGGAAGAAAGAGTAACTATTAAGTGTTCAAATTATTGCAAACTTGTTCCCTGTGTCCAAAACTGGAAAATGATATTTAGTGATGATAAAAGATAATAAAAGGAAATGCAGAGACTTTCTGCTCATTTCACTACACAAAGGAAAACAAAACAAGATATCAGATCTTCTCTGGGGTGTTTTTAACATAACATTTTGCAAGAAAATTGAAGTTTCTAAGTGGTACAGTCATTCTGCATGATAAAAGAAAGAATTGATGAAGACAGGTTTCATCCACATTTGTCTGAGAACTGCTTTATTTTAGTAACTAAAAAAGTTCACAATGTGATCAAAGCTTTTCTCTGGCTCTCCCGCCCCCAACACAGTGTTGTGTCAAAGAATCACATAATAGTTTCAGTTAGAAGGCACCTTTAAAGCTCACCTAGTCCAAGCCCCCTGCCACAATCAGAGACATTTTTTACCAGAACAAGTTGTTCAAAGACCCGTTCAACTTTACCTTGAACACTGCCAATGATAGGACATCCAGAAGTTCTCTGGGCAACTTGTTCCAGTGTTGCACCACCCTCATCTTAAAAAATTTCTTCCTTATGTGCAATCTAAGTCTACTCTGTTTCCATTTAAAACTGTTGCCCTTTGTCCTGTTGCTACAGGCTACAAAGGTAAAAAGTCCCTCTTTCTTATATGTTACTTTTAAGAGGTTGCAATAACATCTTCCCAGAGCCTTCTCTTCTCTAGGCTGAACAGCCCTGACTCGCTCAGGCTTTCCTTGTAGCAGAGGTATTCCAGCCCTTTGATCATTTCTGTGGCTCAGCTCTGGGTCCACTCTAACAGGACACGTTTGTTTTGTGCTGGGACCCAGACCTGAATGCAATACTCCAGGTGGGTCTCACAAGAACAGGGTAGAGGAGCAGAATCACATTCCTTGACCTTCTGGGCATGCTTCTTTTGATGCAGCCCAGGATACGGTTGTGAGCGCACATTGGTAAGTCATGTCCAGTTTTTCCTCCACCAATATGCACAACTCCTTCTCCACAGGACTCCTTTCAACCCCTTCATCCCCTAGCCTGTATTGATACTGGGAGTTGCCCTGACCCACATGCAGGACCTCGTACTTGGCCCTGATGAGATTCACATGGGTCCATTCCTCCTG
Source organism: Eurystomus glaucurus suahelicus (assembly GCA_032159205.1). NCBI lineage: Eukaryota > Metazoa > Chordata > Aves > Coraciiformes > Coraciidae > Eurystomus > Eurystomus glaucurus. The sequence goes on along the minus strand of JAVFHW010073969.1, from coordinate 34,510 downwards.
CCTGTCAAGGTCCCTCTGGATGGTATCCCTTCCATCTAGTGAATGAACTGCACTACTCAGCTTGGTGTCATCCGCAAACTGTTTGATGGTGCTCACAGCCCCATCATCTAAATCATTGATGAAGATATTAAATAGTACTGGTCCCAGTATGGACCCTTGGGAGACACTTCTCTTTACTGTTTTCAGTCAAACATTGAGCCATTGACTGTAACTCTTTGGACATGGCCGTCCAGCCAGTTCCCTACCCATTCAGCAGTCCACCCATGAAATCCACCCCTCTTCAATTTAGCAGCAAGAATTTTGTGGAACATCATGTCAAAGGCCTTACAGAAGTCCAGGTAGATAACATTTATAGTTCTTCCCTTTTTCATTGATGTGGTCATTTTATTGTAGGAGGGCACTCAGTTAGCTCAAAATCCATGATTTTTCCTTGGTGAAGCCATGTTGGCTGTCAGCACCTTTGTTTCTTCCATGTATTTTGAAGTATCTTCCAGGAGTATCTGTTCTATGATCTTACAGGGCACAGAGGGCAGGCTGACTGTTTTTTAGTTCCTAAGGTCCTCCTTTTTACTCTTTTTAAAAGTGAGTGTGGTATTTCCCTCTTTCCAGTCACTCGCAACCTTTCCTGATTGCCATGACTTTTTAAATGTGATGGAGAGTAGTTTGGCAACTTTATCAGCCCATTCCCTGAGGACATTGGAATGCTTCTCATCAGGTCCCATAGACTTTTGTATGTTGTGATTCCTCAGGTGGTCTCAGACCTGATCTTCACTTACAATGGGAGGCATATTGTCATACTTTATCATTTGATTTTATGTTGCTGTGAGTGAAATACTTAAATTGCCTTTGTTATCTGCCTTTGTAGGGTAACTCATTATTTTTCATAAATTTTCCCTGATAATTTCAAAATTACTGAAGATGTGAAAAATAATAAAATTATTGGGATTTGGTTCATCTTGGTTAGATATTTAAGTGTGCTTGGTTTCCTCTTAGGAAGTCCTTATAAAATAAGGATATTGGTCAGCTGTGAAAGCCCAAAGAAGTGGATGCTTTTTGCCTTAGCTGAGGTACCAAAGTCTGTGTTCAGAAACACAGAATGTCAGATTTTTTTCTTCTTCTTTTTTTAATATTTACTGAAAAATAATTGGAGAAGGAGTATATCTGAATGATGCTCTTTTAGGACCTACTTGTGACAGAAATGGAAGTACAATGTCCATTGTCTGTAAGGCTGAGTTGAATCCAGCTGTCCTGGTGAAAGATAAGTTACATAAAAGACATACACAAGTTCAGTAAAATATAATCCCAAGCACATTTTGTGAGGGATTTGATGCTGCCAATTGGATTCAAGGTGTTCCTAGCCTACCAGCTTTAATTCACTATGATACAGGTAAAGAGTAATGTTGAATTAGTGGATCCTCAGTTTTCTAACATATGTCCTTCAGCAGAGTTTCAGATACTTGGGCAACTTTAACGGACATAAAAGCACCTTTTGTGTTTAAATTGGATGAAGGCTCCATGGGTTCCACTTCTGGACTTGAGGAAAAGTGAGGTGATCTAAGCTTGACAGTCCTTTTTAAATAAGTCAAAGGTAGGTGGCATGGAGGAGAAAGCATGTGAAATATTGAGTGAAATAAATAGCTTAGTTGGTAAAGGGAAAGAATTGCCTGAAGGTGCATGTGCACTGGCCTGACTTTACATTTTTAATTAGAAATTAATACATTTCTTTTATAATTTCACCTTAATTTTTCTACATATTGATGTGAGATTGTACTCAAAATGGAATGGGAAACTTGTACTTTTTTAATCTTATGCATACAATTTTAAAAGCCATACCTGAATTATTATTTTATCATTGTTCACCTAGCGTTAATAGATGATATTGAATAGGTAGGGCTACAGGATAAAAATTAATGTGGTACAATTCTGTTAAACTTTTTTTTTTTAATAGTTGGGGAAATAAAATTGTTTAGAACATAAAAGTGATTAATCTTCCTCTTTCATCTTAATGGTGGAAGAGAGATTTCCTCCATAGGAGGTAGAAGGAGGTAGTTCTAGTTGTTAAATAACAGTCTTTGCCCAAGTCTTTTTCTTGGGAATTGTGGCTTAATAGCATATAATAATTCTTCACTTTGTATTTTGTGTGAGAGCCACATTTGATGTTCTTGTCACAAAGTCTGAACATCGTGAATGCAGTGCAATTCACGTATTCCTGAAGGGTACTTTAGAAAACAAAAAATCAGCTGCTAAATAATAAAGGTGGGTTTTTTTGAAAAATGATTGCTGTTTGTCATCATTATTTTTTTTGATCAAAGTGAACATGATCTGAATATTCATGATACTAATTTGACAAAGTGCACCTAAAACCATGTTGCTCTAAACTGTGATAGATTATCTTTATTAATTGCTCAAAGGTAATTAGAATTGATATATGTAGAAATAGGTTCATAGACTCTCTAGCTGTTATAATGAAAGAAGTGTGCTTGTTTTTTTTTTTTTAAGCATAATTAACAGGAGTCAAATAAATTCAAGACTTAATCAATCTGATATTCTATCTAGCTCTGTCTGTTGCCTCATATCTCAAAAACCTTAAGAATCTCAAAATAAATTTATTAGGCATTTGATAGAATCCTATCTGGGAGCAAGAACTCTTCTGCAGCATGTGGTATTAGACTGCTCTGAGTAGAGTGATTTGCAGTTGAATGGAATTAGATTACCTATAATGTTGATCATTTATTTTCTTGTAGTAATAAGGTGACTTCTGCATGTCCCTGCTTCCATATCTGGGTATTCTGATACCTGTTGCTATCTGTCACTCTGACCTTAGTAAAATTTCATTTTTTATCACAAATTGGAAATGAATATTTGTTACTAGAAAGAAAGTTTGGTCAATTTATGTTAAAAGATGTTGTAGGGTGTCATGCTATTAACGGATGTCCTGTGAAGTGGGCAGTGTTTGTTATCATGGAAAGAGAGATCTTGTAGAATTTTTTTATATATATTTTCATTATAAAGTGCCTATAATCTTATAAAATATTTTGAGATAATTACTAAATAGATTCAGATGAGTGTTCATGGAAAATATTGTGTTAACCTACCTTTCCAGCATCTGATAAACTTTGGCAGTCATCCTGTGCGTGAAAGCCCTGATGACTTGACTGGATGAGATGAACAGATCTTTAAAAAAAAAAGTTTTTTATTAATCTATCCCACAAAGCTAGTTTAAGAAAAAACAAACAAACAAACAAAAATACACATTAAAAATATTAAAACTGAAAGGGCTCTCAATCTCTGAAACAGTTTTTAGAAAAACTTGCTTTTAAAATAGAAGGATACAAGAAAAGAAATAGAGAAACAGTTAAAATATTTTTTAGAAAAATACAAAAGTGTTATGGCTTGATGCCAGGTAGAGTGTTTGAGAAAATTTTCATTTGTTCACTATGCCTTAGTGGATTGACTTTTGACTTTATCCTGTTTGTAATACATTAGATTTCAGCTATAACTCAGGTCATAAGATCTCTGCAGTCTCCAGGTTTCTACCCTTGAACACTTAAAACTGGCTTCTACTCTGTTCTCTTTAGCAGTCTCTATACTACACTCTGTTTAAAAGCTGCTGCTTTGAAATGAGGAAAAGAAAATATTTTAAAAAGGTACTAAAAAGAAGGTGTTACACAGTAAGCTACAAATGAACAGATATAATGTACCCAGTGAAGTTTTGTTTCCTTTTTCCTCTGCTGAGTGTTGAAATCAAGTTTTTTCTTGTTTTGAAGTGTATGGTGTCCTCCTGCAAGATACATTCATTCACTCCTCTCAACACTGTTCTGTGGTATGTACAGAAACAAAGTTCTGCCAAAAAATCTTTCCAGAACAAAAATCAGTCAGACTAGAGACATCACTTTCTTCATCCTGATGACTGATACTCTGTGTGCAGTAGAACAGGTTCCATGGTAATAAATTCAGAATAGCACTATAATTTCTTCATATTGTTAAAGAATAGGTGAGAACTTGGTTCAACTCTGTTTCCTGAAAACATTTTAAACGGGATAGAATTTTTACATAAAAAAATAATTCTTTATTTTGGCAAGGACTACAAGAAAGAATGATTTCAAAGTACCTTTTCTTTCCGTATTTTCAGTGTAATACTTCAATGTCATATACTTCTAGTGTTTGTATTCTAACATATTATTTTTCACTTTCATCAAACAGCCATTTGCACAATCTAGACATTATGGGTTTTGCATAGGACAAAAATTGTGAATAAAATGTAACTAGAACTGAAGTTACATTCTGCAATTACCATACGTGTTTAAAGAAAACACTTATTCAGGAGAGGAGAGCATTTGGTTAGAGGAAGACTTGGTTGCTGAGAGTACCCTGAAACCTTGACCTTCTTCAGAAAGAGGAGGTTGTCCTCAAGCTCTGTACCATTTTCAGTCCTTTCCATCTGGACCTCCAAATCATAAAACAACCATCACACATATCAATGTCTTAGAATAACATCAAATTTAGCAGTGGTCAGTGGAAAAAGCTTCTGATATGTTGCCTTTTGGTACTTCTTCCAGGATATGAAACAGGTTATGATATTAGGAGTATAGGGTTGTTGAACAATATATTTTCTTTCTATGTCTTTTAAGAGGTCTCTATGCAGCTTTTTTGAACAACTTTTAAAAAAGCACAGCTAAAAAATTAATCAACAAAAATATATTTTCCCTATTATACTTACTAATCTTCTTTTCCTATAGTTTTATTTGCGTGTTTTAAACACTTTGGAAAGAGCTCTGTTATTCGAGGCAGAACCACCCAGCTTAATTTACAAAATTTAACTCTTGGTTCTTACATGTTATAAAGAAGCAATAGGGCTGAATGTCTTGTCAGACTTTCAAATTGAAGAGATGCAAGCCATGCAGACCTTGGCCCACTTTCAAGCAAGGATAACTGTCACCAGAGAAAAAACCCCAGCGTGATAAACAACTCTACATAGATACTCGAGAATGGACTCAGGGTGCTCATGCTCAAAAAATGAAATATCCAAATTTACAAGTCAGGTCTTATGTCCTGTAAGATAACAAAATGTCCTTTTGATAACAAAAGAGGTGTATGATTTTTAAGGATACAAATTTGTGTTTTAAACCGGCTTTTGTGTTTAAGTTTTAACTTCTGTTGTCCTTTGTAAGCATGGTGAAGTAACGAGCCTGCCAGCTATTTTCCTATCCTTACAAGAAAGACAAAGGAAAGGCTCTCCATGAGTCCATCTGTCTTGACATATACTATTAAAATAACAGCACTTGAGTCAGTATGCCAGATCATTCTCCCTTGCTTGAGGGTGACTTGTGTACAATTTAATATTATGAAGAGATACTTCACCTAATTGGAAATGAGCTAGCTAGGGAGCCAGGAGCAGTACAGCTCTATATTCATGGCACTGTGTGTGTACTAATTAGCTACCCTGAAACACATAGCATTAGCTTAAGCATAATGCTGTACCTGCATTATTTGCAGGATGTAAGGCAATATCCCTGCACTGTGCCTTGTAGATTTACTGTTGTCTTTTATCCTTTTTAAAAATTATTTTCTGAGGACTGCCTTGTACCACAAGAAGATAGTTAGGATTTTTTTTCTTTCCTTACTCTAATGTTTTTAATATTTCAATTTAAGGACTCATATAGTAGTGCCTTCAGGTTGAAACTTAGCTAGGCTAAGAATTAACAGATTTTGAAAGCTAAAATTTAGATTTTGGAATCCTGAAATGTTGATTTTGCAAATCTAAATCTCAACTTTTTGTTCCTCCCTAAAACATGTAATTAAGACAAGGTATAGTTTTCAAGTTTCCTTCTATCATCCATTTTCTCTTTATGTTACTTAAAAATGTAATTGATGCTCTGCCTCCACTTCTAAACATTTGCTGCTCAAATCTCACCAGCTTTTTCATTTGAATTCTATGTTGAAAAAGCAGCTGTCTGTCCACTAACATAATTGTCTATAGAGATGTTTAGTGTTTAGAGGTACATATAGCAATTTGTTTTATATACAAGGCTAACGAGAATGCTGAATGATAAAAAGGATTCTAATATTTATTCTAAGATAAAAAGTAGGGATGGGTATAGTAGTTCGGTCTTGCACCCAAATTTATTAATGTGCTAAGTGACTTGAAAATTTCAGGTTACTGGTAGTAGTAAATAGTAAGTCTGGAAGAGATAAAAAGTTAATTGAGCTTAACTTAAAATTTCAGTTAAAAATAGGTCTAAAGGACTTCATTTCTAAAGGGCAAAAGAATGAGTAAAATAAAGGAAATAGTGCCAAGATAAGTGTGATTGAGAAGATCAAAAAGGTGCTTAGCAACTTCCTCCCAGAGAAGATTCCGTAACTTTTAGGAATATCCATCTCAATCAAAGAAGCGAAATTTAGAAAGTTGCTAAAGAACTGATCAATGAAGAAAACTACCCATGTCTACAGTTTAGTGACAGAAACACTTGAAGTAAGAATTGTCAAAAGTGAAATAAATAATTTTCCAAATGAGGCATCTTGTTAAGAAAAAAAGAACAGAGGAAAAATTATTATAGTTACCAGAAAAAGTCTTTTAAATAGTAAATAGAAAAAGTTATTATAATTAATAAAAATTAATTACCTCAATTTGCAGTATGTTGAAATATGTATACATATGTTGATGGACAAGGGATTAACACTGGTACAAGTAATGCGAAGCTGTACATGAGAATTCTCAAAACCATGAAAAACATATTTCCTCAATATCTTCACTGAAGGTGATTGTTACTTATGTTTTGCTAGCTTTCTACTTAGGGCAGAGAACAAAGCTTTCTTTTCCCCAAAATTGTGTAGTTTGCATAAAGCGTATGTAGTCATTTTTTGTTGTCCATCAGGAAGTTTGTACAAAATTCTCTTCCTACTTTTACTTTATTTCAAGTTAGATTTCATTTCCCTGTTCATTTCTCTGCTTTAGCAAGGTTTCAAAAATCTTTAGTTACACAGAATGCTTTTTCAGGACAAATGTGTTCTGCTAAAATTAGAGGCTGGGGGTGTCATTGAATTGTCGGTTTGTCGTTTTTTGTTTTGTTTTGTTTTCTTTTTTTTTACTTCAAAAGTTTTCATATCTGACTAGTTCAAAAAAAGTCAGAAAATTTGCAGTGCTTATGGAGATCATGTATTGGCATGTCTTGAAAAACAAATTCCGTTTAAGGAAAGTGTCCAATAATTTTTTTTTAATTTCCCTTTTTCTTTTCCCTCCATCTTGCAAGTGTCAGAATAGTTCATAGCAGATACAGTTAAGAAATACTAATAATTAATGGAATAGCTTAAACATCATCTGTAACTAAAACTTAATTTAAAATTGTAAAATTGGAATATATTCAATTCAACAAAGATTGCCCTTTTTCCTAAGGAAAAGAAATTGATAAAAGTGGAAGTGAAAATGGAAAATAATGTCAAAACCATCACCCCTAAAAAAACCCCTAACGGAAAAAAACCCCAAACAACTTAAAAGAAGGAAAGATATTTCTGTGATTTTGTGGTGTTTGGGTTTTTGCTTTTTTTTTTTGAGCGGGGAAGTTTATTCCCATAAGTGTCCTAGGAATGATAACTAATCAGTTTACATTAATGTGTCCACAGTTCTGTGGCAGGAGCTGCTATATTTATTTGCTTACGTGTCTCTCTCTGTATGTGTATGTGTGAATACGTGTGTATGTATTTATATATAGGTCTCTATATTTACCCATACACAAATACCTACACACGTATGTGTGTGTATGTAGGTAGTTTGTCCTAAGGAAAAAAAAATATTCCTGAAATGATGCAAGAAATTACTGGCTCTTTAGCTCATGAAACATATTATGCTTCTACAAATACTGATAGAACATACTTGTGCCATTCTTAACACTTTAATCTGAATTTTTTTATTACAAGTGAATAATTTTAGTACGTTGCCATGAAGAATACAAGTAAGACTGCAACCTTGGACTTTAGAAGGGTTAATTTTGACCTCTTTAAGAAGCTTCTAAGAGAAGTCCCATGGGCCAGGGCTCTGGAAGGTAGGGGAGCTCATGAGAGCTAGGCTACTGTTCAAGGACCTCTTCCTCCACACTCAGGATCAGTATATCCCTAAGAGCAAGAAATCAGGCAAGGGAAATAGGAGACCTGTTTGGCTGAGCAGAGAGCTTCTGAAAAAGCTCAAGTGGAAGAAGGAAGTCTACATTTCGTGGAAGAAGAGACTGACCACTTGCAAAGACTACAAGAATGCTGACAGTGTATGCAGGGATGAAACAAGGAAAGCCAAGGCCTCCTTGGAGTTAAACCTGGCAAGGGACGTCAAAGCCAAGAAGAAGAGTTTCTTCAAGTACATTGGTGGCAAAAGGAAAACTAGGGAGAATGTGGGCCCACAGTTGAATGAGGCTGGTGCCACGGTGATGGAGGATACAGAGAAGGTGGAGTTACTGAAAGCCGCCTTCGCTTCCATTTTTACTGCTCAAACCATCCTTCAGGAGGCCCAGAATTCAAAGGTAACAGAGAAAGTCCAGAGGAAGGAAGACTTTCCCTTGGTTGAGGAAGATCAAGTTAAAGACCAATTAACTAAACTGAATATCCACAAGTCCATGGGTCCTGATGGGATGCACCCACAAGTGCTGAGAGAACTGGCAGAAGTCATTGCTAAACCACTCTCCATCATCTTTGGAATGTCCTGGAGAACAGGAGAGGTGCCTGAAGACTGGAGGAAAGCCAGTGTCACTCCTATCATCAAAAAGGGCAAGAAAGATGACCCAGGAAACTGCAGGCCAGTCAGCCTCACCTCCATCCCTGGAAAGATGTTGGAGTAGCTCACTCTGGGGAACATCTCAAAGCATATGGAGGAAAGGAAGGTTATCAGAAGTCGCCAGGAGGGATTCACTAAGGGGAAGTCATGTCTGACCAACCTGATAGCCTTCTACGAGAGCATGACTGCCTGGGTAGATGAAGGGAGAGCAGTGGACATCACCTACTTTTGACTTCAGCAAGGCTTTTGACACCATCTCCCACAGCATCCTCATAGATAAGCTTAGGAAGTGTGAGTTAGATGAATGGACAGTGAGGTGGGTTGAAAATTGGCTGAAGGACAGAGTTCAGAGGGTTGTGATCAGTGGCACAGAGTCTAGTTGGAGGCCTGTGACCAGTAGTGTTCCTCAGGGGTCAGTGCTGGATCCAGTCCAGTTCAATATATTCATCAATGACTTGGATGAAGGGATAGAGCGTACCATCAGCAAGTTTACTGACGACACAAAGCTGGGAGGAGTGGCTGACACACCAGAAGGCTGTGCTGCTATCCAGCGAGATCTGGACAGGCTGAAGAGCTGGGCAGAGAGGAACCTTATGAAGTTTAATAAGGGCAAGTTTAGGGTCATGCACCTAGGAAGGAATAACTCCCAGCAGGAGTACAGGTTAGGGGCTGACCTGCTGGAGAGTAGCTCTGAGGAAAAAGACCTGGGAGTCCTGGTAGACAACAGGCTGACCATGAGCAAGCAGTGTGCCCTTGTGGCCAAGAAGGCCAATGGCATCCTGGGGTGTATCAAGAGAAGCATGGCAAGCAGGTCGAGGGAGATTCTCCTCCCCCTCTACTCTGCCCTAGTGAGGCCACATCTAGAATATTGTGTGCAGTTCTGGTCTGCCTGGTTCAAGAGGGACAGTGAGCTACTGGAGAGAGTCCAGAGAAGGGC
>JAVFHW010073969.1:0-24415 GCA_032159205.1 Eurystomus glaucurus suahelicus | reverse complement strand
TGCGGGTGGCAGAGCACTGGAACAGGCTGCCCAGAGAGGTTGTGGAGGCTCCTTCTCTGGAGACTTTCAAAGCCCATCTGGACATGTTCCTGTGCGACCTGCTCTAGGCGATCCTGCTCTGGCAGGGGGGTTAGTCTAGATGATCTCTAGAGGTCCCTTCCAACCCCTATGATTCTATGATCTGAATAATACATTTTCAATCTGGAAACAAAGCTTTTTCCGTAATTATAGGAAGAATTTCTAAAGCAGCAGAGAAGCTTCCATGTAATTAAAAAGCTTCCTTTATTTGGCAGGGAACTTAGTTCATCTAGATCATAAGACAAGCTGAACTGGGTCAGACAAAGGTTCATCTAGCACCCTTAGCTAAGATGGTAAAAGCAGAGCTACAGTGCGTTCTTGACTGTCATGTTTGAGCTCCATTTTTTTACTACTTACATTCTAACACTTTGATTCTTTTTTTTTTCTCTTAAATTGACTCCAAAATGAGATTTGCTAGGGGTATGTCAAGTCTTTGTCGAAATTTGATTTCTTCTTGCAGATACAACACATCAGTTTTGTTTGCAGTCTGGTTCCCCTCTAACTTAAGTTAACAGATAGACTGAGAGGCCAGAGGAAATACTAATCTCTATGTGTTATTAATTTATTCACCTCTGTTTTGCTTTTGTTAGTTGCCTCTTTCTGTGTTTGCAAATAATAGATAAGAGGCCTAATAGAAATATGCATATATTAAATGCTAATGTTATCCTCTTGAGACTATTCACTTTTATTTCTGGGAGACAACAGAATGTATATTTGAATCATTTAATTTTAGTGATTTAGACTAAGCTGTTCATGAGAAAAAAGGCTCTGTAACCCATTAAATATGTCCATATTTAATTTATAACTTTTAATTAAAAGCCCGTAATTAAATCTACAGGTTTGCATTTTCAGAAAATTTATACTGACTCACACTTACAGAATTTAAGATGAAAATATTATTTACAGTAGCATATTTACATATTTTGTGAGTTGAGAAATATAAATTAGGTGTCTACCCTGACAAACTTTTAAAACTAAGACTTGACAAAGCTTGTTTACAAGTGTTATTGGTATGTTGTCCTCAATTGATTGAATTTGTTGGAAAAAAAAATTGCAGTAAAGTGAAGGATTTTCTGTTAATATTTTGATTAGATTAAAAAACTAATTAAATATTTATTGTTATTCCAGTTATAATAAGGTTGATTCTCCAGATAATGCATAATTCAGACTATTGTGCCCACGTTATCTACCCCTTCCAATCTTTTTATGCTTACTCATTCATTGACCCTGTAAGGTCATTTGCATCAGGCAAAGGAGTTTGGGGACTGTGGTGTGTTGTCATCATCCTGAGCTTATTGCCAGAAGGCCTTGATGCTAATAGTCCTTCCTTCCCTACAGTAAGGTCTGCGTTAGGTTATTTTTGTATATTTTCTGCCATTGACTACACCTTGTTTTTTTTTCACTGGTTTGCAGTTCCACTTTTCATCAAAAATTACTATACTTGTTGTGTTTTACGTTTTCTCTTTAGTTGTTTTCCATAAAACCTGTTTCACCCAGCTCCAATGGTTGCATTTGTCTGAGCACTATTTGACGACAGGGAGTTGTTTATAGCCCTTGTCTTCCCACACAGGTCTGTGCCTACAATTTTTAGGCTTCCGCCATCATCCTACTCCTGTACTCCACTACACTTAATTAATATGTTAATTTACAGACAGACATGCTACCCCACAATGCTGTAGATAGTTAAACAAAAGCTGAAACAAGCTAAAGATAAAATAGCTTTGGATAGATGACCTTATTAACAAACTCAAGTCTCTAGGCAGGTGAGATCCATCCAGCTAAAGCCTGACACATCTTGAGGTTTACGTTAATGCCAAACCTGTGAGTTGCTACAAGCAATGGCAAGACCATGTTTAATAGACCATGGGGCTTTGAATGCTCACATAATACAAATACATAGCTATATATTTTCTCATATGCATTCTTTTGCCTTGCATTATTATTCATAGAAAGTTACATTTAAGGAAGTACTTATCCACTATTCTTTGTTGATGCAGTTTTTAATGCTTTACCTCTTCTGAGAGACAATTTTATAGTGTTACAAGAGGAACCTTGCAGATTTGTCTCTTTACAAAGGAAGTCATTCATTAAGCAGTAAGTGCTTCTCAAACAGTAGATGCTAAATGTTGTGTTCAATTAATTTAGAAATATTTTTGAAAAGGAATATCATGATTATCTGAAGAAAATCTGCATCTGGATTTATAGATCATCAAATAAAAAATGCAGATTTAATAAGAGTTTTATATTCATATTGTACCCTAATCTGTAGATTTCAAAGACATTAGGTTATTGCAAGTTTTATGCCTATGGTTACTGTACAGAATTTAGGGTAGCAAATGGGAAGTTTGTGTAGATTTCTGAAAAAAATGTATCTTGGTGACAAGCTATAGCATCTATGCATGCATTGTGATCAATCTCTGTTACTATTTTATTTAGCTATAACTTGAAAATTTTGAGAATCTTAGGTATTCTTGAGGTTACGATGAACTACTACAAAAGACCTGATTGTATAGCACTTCTTGCCTCTTTTTTTTTTTTTCTCTCAGACTAATAGGTCAATTTCTGTGGCAGTACAAGTAAATATCTGTATTGCTCCATGTTACTCATCAAAGATGCCAGAGAAATTGTTTAAATCTTGATTCTTTCAGTAATTCTGCATCTGCTTTAGTTTGAAATGCCATGTGCAATCAACAAAGCATATATTTCTCTATGAACTCATTTCATCTAATTATCCCCCACCCCATTTTGAATAGTAATAAGGAACCTATTTCTATGCTTGAGAACTGATTTATGTTTTCAATTAAAAATAATTATTTCAAACCAGCTATGATCCTGCACATTTTGTGTGTGTGAAAGCACGTGTGTGTGTGTCTAGTACAAATGAACAGATCTTCAAATGTTTCAACTTAGCAGTTTGACTTTTCCAACTACAACAACAATCTATTCTATTAAGTAAAATGACACTGAGGTTTACAGTGTGCAGAGGTTTTATTCCATAAATGGCAATAACACATAAAAAGTCAATTCTGTGAGGATTTATTAAAGTGTAGATATTTTTTTACTAAAAAAAGAATTAAAATTAAAAGGGTCACTGCAAATGTCTGTGGCCCCAGCAGGTTTCTTTATAAGATAAAGCAGCTGTAAAGTTACTGAAAATATTAATGATTTAGCACACATTACAAACACTTATTTCTCTCAATCTCTTACATTCCTTGAGTTCTGGTTTGGGTTTTGGGTTTGGTTGGTTTTTTTTGGCTCTTGTCTGTTCCTACAAAAACCATATTATGACAAAAATGTAAACTTCCTTATAGTAAGAACCTATGAAGCGCAAAATCCGGCATGCTTTATTGTGCTATACATAGTATAGAAGTCATTGATCCCTCACATTATAAACTTTATTTCAGTGTTTCCTAGAAATTCGGTATAACTGAGGAAGAGGAAGTTCTGATGACAACAGTTATGTGTTTATTGGTTGATGTTGTTTGGAGGGGAAGGGCTGTTGGTTGTGTTTGGTTTTGGTTTGTTTTTAGCCTACTTTTCTGGTTTGTTTAGTGTTTTATTTATTTTTAAAAAGATTAGGGTTGTTGAAAAAAGTTAAAACAGGTTTACAGCATTAAAAGTTACAACAGATTTACAGCATATCAAGACACTTGGTTAAAAATTGAAAATTTTTTTAGTATCTTTCAAGAAAGATCAAAATGAAAGTGGCAAAAATAGCGTTCATTATACCAAATAGATGTATAGGACTGCAATTACTTCGCAAGGAGATTTATTTTAAATGACACTAATGACTTTGTACTTGTAACTTATACATTTAGAATAACTCCCTTCATTCTCTGTGGAGTGTTTTTGTTTTTTTTTTGTCCTGGTCTTGCCCCACATGTGTTGAGTTGATTTTGATTCCTCAGAGGGTGGCAGTTCTCGGTATCATCTGATCTCCTATGCTGTAGGTACCAAAGAAAGCAAAACTTCAGTTTCTTTTTTTCAGTGTCTACCCTGTCAGCTAAGCAGTACCCTACATCATTATAATACTTATTATAATAGACAACACAAGCTGTATATATTTTTTAACTTTAATATTGTATTACTGGTATTGTATGTGATAGTAACTCATTAATATTGTGTAGGCCTTCATAGTTGAATAGCATTATTGAAGCAACATAACAGTAATTTAATAATAATCCAACCTAGATAATGACAAATAACTCTGGTATATAATGCACTTCATGTTTACATTTGAATCCATGACACCATTTAGTGAAAGAAATTATGGGGAAGTCTACAACTATAAAGCTATTCTGGTGACCTAAAAAAAGCAGCATGATGGGGCTCTACAGCATAGCCATCACTCAAACTTATGTCAATGTACTGTTGTGGTGCTGATGTCCTACTGTCACCATCATATCAAGTTAGGATGTAGAAATTCACACCAAATGTTTCAATAATTTGGCTTGTACTTTAGTTTTCTGCTAAAAAAGAATATTGTTTTAATGACTTATATATTGGCTGTCTTCAGCCTAATATGGCTGAAAGACGGTGTTGATCAGATTAGTGTTGTCCATCAGTTGAGTGGATGTTAAAATTTCTGGTGCCTCAACAAGGCAATGCAAAAATACATTATATAGATATACTCCTTGTTGTTCAGGTTTAGAACAGAAGCACTTGATTTTGTTAATGTTGCCATGACTGATAGGCTTTTGTTCTGATACATATGAGTAAGACTGAAGTTTTATATAATTAAATAGCAGAAAAAATATTTCATTTTTAACCTGACACATTTCTGCAGCAGAAGTGTTAAATTTAATAGAACTTTGTAAAAACTGTAGAACAATGTGCTTTCCTCCACACAGAAATAAATTTTAAGAGTAGATAAAGTAGGACCATCCAGATTCTGTCCTGATTAATTTCAAGAGCTTTTTATAAAAACATATACTAATGGTTAAATAAAAATCCAGTTTTCTCTAAACTTTCTTTCGTAAATCAGAACTGTCTGAGATTTTTCTACCTATAGGGAATTATTGAGAGGAATTCTATTTCTATGTGACTCTCTTCACGGCTTGCAAAGCAGGTTGGATTGACTAATCTATTTACTTCAATTCTGTTTTGTTTCTTTATTAACATCTTTGGAGATAATTTGTAGAAGAGTATTTGTAGATAAGACTGTGCAAGCATGTTTGGAAGTCATATGACCAGCAACTGAGTATTTTGGATGGTTCTAAATTGAATTGGAGTGTTCATTTTTTTCCTATGTCTGTCTTCAAACTTTTTGCACTGGTGTTTGTGAATTACATTTATTGGCCATTTATGAGCAGTGAACCTTTTTTAGTGACAACACTATTACAATACTAGATATTTATGTGTAGAATCTGCATTTCTATTTTTTCCCATGCCTAATTACAGGGTAAGAGCAACCTATTCATTATTAACAAAACCTGACTATATGATTACATTGAAGATGAGTAGAGAATTATGAATAAAATCAGTGTCATCCTGTTCTTTTTTGAAAGACAGAGAGAAAAGCATCCTTTGTCTGTAGAAAACTAACATGTATGACACATGTTTAGTCCTTGGCTTGGTTTAGAAAATAGAATTTATTTTTATTTATATCGAAGTATGGAACATATCTCTTTCAGCAAGATAGCAATGTTACAGAGAGAAATAGAGTGGAATCTACTACGTATCTAGGCCGATAGAGCAGTTTAGTAGACAGAGTACCTAATTCATAGCTGGGGGAAATGGTTTGAGCAGTGTTAAACCCCTTTTCCTGCTATGCTGTTTGAAAAGATATCGCTACTTCTGTGTGGTCTCATGCTTTGAAGAGAAGGATTAGAAGGTGAACTAGGGAATCCTGTATCTGACACTCTGATCTTCTTCTGCCTTCTAGCATTATTAGAGTGAAATGAAGAGAAAGGACACTAGAGACATCAAAAACTGTTCCACAGTGTTGGTTTTTTAAGAACTGAGGGACTGAGACAGCCACTCTCTTTTTTCCTAATCTTGCATCACCCTAAGATACTTTTCTTCTGTTAATACAAGAAAGCTTAATTATGGTAGAAAATGAAAAACAGTGCAGTTCCATGCAAGAAACCTCAAAATTACCTTGAAAATGAGGTGCACACTTCCTCTATTAAGTTTCGAATCTTTAATTAGACTTTGTAGACACATCAGTTAAGCAGGCGGAAGAATTATTTTGATACCTGTCATGATCTACAAAATTTTCCTTAGAAATACTATTTAATCTTTGTTTGAACAAATACTTTACTCATGAAAAGTCAGCAGAGTCTTGATAAGATGAGACTCCCTTAAAAGCTTATGGTTTTCTTCTAGTTCAACTAGAATTATATTTATAGACAAAAAAAAACAAAACCAAAAACCCCAACCCTTCCATGACATTGCTAGCTTGGGGACTTTGACTGACTGAAGTCCAAAGGGTGTAATGTGACTGCCCATTAAATCTCTAAAATGGAAGAAGGCTCCGGGGAGATGGGCAATAATGTAAAGTGTAACTGAGCACAGCTGTTGCAGTGAAGCTGACTTTATCTCAACACAAAGGGGACCAGAAGGTGGCCAGATCAGCACAGGAGGAGTGAACACCTGGCACAGCTCAACATAGAATATATAAACTAAACTATTAGCAAAGAAATCTTGTGTAATATCAACTAACTTCAGAAAAGTAAACGTGATACTAAATGCTCCACCCTCTATGAATGGAATGCCTAAGAGAACCTGGTCAGAGAGTACTGGACTCAGTCAAGGTTTTTTTACTGTCACGTTTTCCATTTCGCCTATAGATATCTGAAGACTAAGTATTGTCTTCACTCAAATATGTTGTGATCAAGTTCAGTGAGTGGAATGCCCCAAGAATTTTCCTCAATGAGTTACTGTGACACTGAGATAGTTTGTTCTTCACGTTCATTCATCCAAATGCTTAGTGTTTCTCAATGGGGTGAAAGAGTATGTTTGGTTTATTACCTTGGCAGCAGGTGAATAGCAGGTTATAACATAGTCTTTACTCAGTTAAACAATGTGCTTGTTTCTATACAGTCTAAAAATAATCTTCAATGCAAGAAAATAATTTTCTTATATAACAGAATGAGCATCTAATTAGGTAGAAAATACTATTTATGGGCTTTAACTTCTCTCACATAGGGCCTTTAAATAGATTTTAGAATTTATTCTGTTTGGTTGATTTTTTAAAGTACTGCTTCTTTTGTGCTGTTAAGCACTAATGTAGTTGACATGCTTCCTTTCCTGCTCTTTAAAGTTTATTAATACTGATACCCTGCATGCATTCTATGAGCTTTTAAATGTGATTTCTCCTACAGTTTTCATTTTTAAAGAATATTCTTATGTTCATTCTGATGTTTTTCTGGAGTTAAACAATACTCTTCATAAAATGATAGCTTCTTTGCACTAAACAGTAAGCTGTTTGAATTAATTCTAGTTTCAAGACTAAGTAGAAAATATGAGTATTTGCTGCAAATTAGTTCTGGTTTTTTGTTTTGGTTTGCTTTTTTTTTAAGGTAGATTATTTTAATCTCTTTATTCTTCTAAGAGACCAGGAGATACAAACATAATCCAATGCAAAATACTGGCTCAAAGTGGTTAATTGGTACTATGAGACAATCAAAATATTTAATACTGCAATGAAATAACATTTTCATAATTCTCCATTTTAATGTCTCTCTCTGTAAATAGTTGAACTTCCTATCATTTTATTATTTCAAGTTAATGAAAATGTATGAAAGGAAAACATTTTACATTTTATGAAACACTGAATACCCCATTCCTTTGGCAAATATTTGCCTGTGTTTCCACTCAGAGTAGATAGTGGAACAAGGGCTGTGGGACTTTCACTATATGAATGAAAGTCTAGGGGAATTGCCACCAACAACAACACATGACAATCTGCAGTCAGTTTGCTTCTAAACTGAAAAGCAGTTTCCCTGTAGTATAAATGTAAATGTATACTATTGATTTCTGCACTGTGACTTGATCAAAAATGTGTTGTTCCACTTAGGAACTTTCATCTCCTTCCTGGACAGTTTCAAAGATTTGTGGAATCTTGAAGTGAAACACTTTCTGTCAAAATCTGTTGCTGTACTTGATGGTATGTTTGTGTTTCCCTTTTCTCATACACTTTTAATGTTTGCTATTGTAGTGTAAAAGACTCACTAATAATCTGGTAATAATTGTGAACTTCAAAGGCAAAATTAGTGTAGCTAACAGGTGTATTGTCTGTGAAAATAGAGACAAATAAACTCTCTGCAACCCTCTCAGAGAGAATCTGGGAATAGAAAAGCTCAGTTCTGAGCCTGAAAGAGGTCTGGGAATTATTTTGTTTTTCTTGGTAAACTGAGTTCAAGAAAGGACTGTTGGTGAGGGAGGAAGAGGGGAAAGAGTTCTAGGACATTCATCTTAAGGGTAGAAGTTTGTGAGAATTTGCGACAGGAGTTAAAAAAGAAGAGTTGTAGAATCCTGGCCCAAAGGAACAGACCAAAGAGCTTTAAATGGAATAGTCTTGTGATCCTTTTTATAAGCTGAAACAGCTAGAAGATACATAAATCTGAGATTTCTATGAATGTTAATAGCCTTTTGAAAATGCTGCTGAAGACTGTTTGCAGGCATATATGCAATTTCACATTCAAGTTCACTTTAAAATAATCTAAATACTTGCCCAAGAAAATGTGTGCTGTTCCTGACAGGAAGCAATATTTGTTTCTGTTTTTGATGAGTGACTCTTAAAACTGTCTCAAAATTCAGATGTTGATTTAGTCTTGCGTCATTATTTGTGTGAAAGATTAGCCCTGCGCTGAAGAGTTCTGCAAGCTCTTGTTCTTATAAAAAGCCTTGGCTCAGCAGAAAACAAATTGGAACCTTAGCTCTCTGATTTCTCCAGTCCTCGTGATAAATGTTCAAAATTTATTGACTGTGAATGTATAAATATTAAGGATTGAATTTAGGGAAAATACTATCTGGACTCCAAAATGAGTACAGATGTAAGTACCAGAAACGGTATTTTTATACATAGATAAGCATATGCTACTCACGTGTACTTTCCCCCCCTAATATTTCTGATAACCTGAACAAGTCTGGATGATCTTGAAAGACCAGTATGTAGAAACTGAGGATGATGTAGTCCTTATCAGTAGTGATTTTTTTGACTATAGTATTTATTTTCTTCTTTTGTGGAACATATCTAAAGAGAAATACTGAGGAAATAAGATGCAGAGGGAAAGCAAGAACAAATTACATTGAGCTGGTCCGGTCTGCCCCAGGAGTGGCAATTGATTGAATTTCATTCTCAAAATACAAATGTAATTTGCTAAATATGACTTATTCCCATGCATACAAGAAAATCCTTGTTAATTTGTTGATACTTGTAGGACAGTTGATTTGTCACTGCTCTTCAAATCATTTTTGGCTTGCAGGATAGCATTTAGCAAAACCTCTGCCTGCTGATGTCTCAGTTTCTCATCTGTCTATTAAAATCAAACGGAGCAGGAGAGAATTTCAGTGGTACTAGATTGTTCCTGTAAAGTTCTTAAAGAAGTTCAAATTTAAAGTTCTCAATCCACCCTAAAGTTGTCTAGGTTACATTGTCTGAGTTGAATTTGCCGTCATTCACTTTTAATAACTAGTGTAAAGTGTAAACTCAAATTCTTTTTCAAGTTAAACCATCATGGCTAACACTAAAGTGGTTTTTTGCACTGATTTTTTCTTTGGTTACACTCATGCTATGGTTCAGTCACTAGGACATTGTGCCACTTTAGTATTTTCATTTTCTGTTAGATGATTTGTTGCAGGGTTCACAATCAACGGATTATCAAACTTTTTTTTTTTTTTTTAATCGTGCACAACACAGAATAAAAAATATACTACTAATGCAATTTTAGCTGTATTGGCTTTTCAATGACTCTAGGAGACAAAAGTGGTAAACTTTTATGTTTGTCACAAAGCTCAGTATATGTAACTGAATATGTAGATGGAGCATTTCCAAAAAGAAAGGTGTTCCTACTTCTGCAAAGTGACACTTTCCACAAGTGCTGCATTTTGCAGTTACTGACTACACACAAAGCAAACAGTACTATGAGATTTTATGAAGCTATTACATCTGAAGATAGTCTGTGGATCCTCTGTGCATTATGAACGGCAGTGCCTTAAACCGTCAGAAGTATTTTTAAAAATACACATTTTTATTTGTAGTCAGATGAACTAATGCTACATAATGGATCTGTCAACAACTTATTTACATCAGCAGTAAAACAATATCTGCAAAGGACATCATATAGTAAGCATATTGAGCTGCATACTTGTTTTATCTGAAGTTTCTCCTAAGAAATGATCAATTAGAAAAACAGATATTTTACACCTGGTGTATTGTACACTCTAAATAATCTGCCCGCTTAGTATTGTTAATGCAGATTGTGACTTGTAAACTCTGACGCTGCCTGGCTCTAGGGATGCTCGGTGGTCCTGTGCTTCCTTGGAGTGCCCCGGATTCTGGAACTGGGTCTGTCTCTTGTTCTGAAATGCAGGAATCTGTGAATTTGTCGGATAAACAAATGCCTTCAACAGGCTGAGGGTGTGTTCTGGAGTGAATGTGATGGTGTATTTGCTGTATATTTTTGCATGTGTCCTTTGGAATCATAGAAAGAAATCTTGAAAATAGTATAATGGCTTTTACTTCTTTTGAAAACTTCAGAGCTCCTGAAAATTTTTCCCCTGCTAACTACACAAGAAAATCAATATTGGTTTTATTTTCTAATGAATACTTTTCGACTTTATTTGTGAAATTAGGATGAGGATATAAAAGGCCTGGTCTTTAACTATCTCCTTTGGCTTTAAACAATATTCCAAAATAACCCATTACTTCCACTAATGGACATGCTGTTGTGGTTTTGGAGCAAATGGGATTATGTAAAAATCTTCAAATTCAGCTTCATATTTTGGTGTAGGTCAGACTAAAAATTGGATATACTTCTTTCAAATTCTAATAGTTTGTTAGCTAACGGTTCAAACACCACATTTCTATATTTTGCTTTTTAATATTGATTATTAATATTGATAATATTGATATTGATATTAATATTAATATGGCTGTTAAGGGGTCAATGAATCAATATAAAAATGTAAATAGAATCATAGAATCATTAAGAAGTCATTCAACAGAAAAAATACATTTACTGTAATCTGTAGAGGAGCTTTTATTCTCGGAGTACTAGTAATTGTCTAATCGAACAATAACATACATAGTTGCAGAGCTAAAATAAACTTTTATTTCAGTACATACTCTACTGCAAAATGAGCTGGAATGTACTCCATAAAGTGAAACAAATGCAATAGTATTAATACAGCAGATGTTAATTTTTTTAAGAAATACAAGTGCTGCAAGGAAGTGTCTACAGAAAAGTTCTAGGAGTATTTGAAGTTCCAGGTAAACTGAATTTAAAGAGGGTTTATAGTCTCAATTCTAAAATATATTTTACCATGGTAACATGGATTACACAAAGCAGTGGAACATCTAAAGAAATTATAAATGTAATTTGCTTTCAGAAATACTCTCATCTTGGCTTATATTTCATATTTCTTGCTCCCTCATCTCTCATTTCCATTCTGTATCTCAGAACTGTGAAATCTCACAAGTGAATTTAAGTTTAAAAGTCATTTTTCATTGAAGAATTCGATTCGTTTCTGTATTATTTGCTCTGCATCTCTAATCTGAGATCCTAATTCACATCTGTCTTTGTAACTGATAGTGAAGAGAATTTTAAACTCCTCAGAATTGTTGTTTCTTACAATAAATATATTGTATGACACAGTCTAGGATCGTTAAAAGCCTACATTTTTCCTTTGCTCTGCACTCAACTCTTAGAATTTGCAGAGTCCATGATGTGTGTTTCTAATTTTTTTTCCTTGTTTTGTTGTTTTTTTTTTTTTTCTAAAATATAATGTGTCAATAAAATAAAATAATTTTAACTTTTTCCCCAAGATGGTAAAATACTAATCTTTTCCTTCATGGCAGAGCCAAGTCCTTGAAATTTTTGCTGATATAAAATGCAAACATTTCCATTGTAGCATGTGATAATAGCTAGGGAAGCTAGATCTTGCTCACCCACACATGTTGCTCATTAACTCTGCTGACTTTGGTAATGTAAGAATAAAAGCTTGATAAAAGGACTGGGCTCAGATCCTGATTCTGTAACTGCTGCTTGATGTTTGTCCTGGTTTGAGTTAGAACCAAACCAATTCTGTTCAGTGATTTTACTTTTCAGCTCAGTCTTTTCTAACTAACTACACTTTCTGAAACTAACAGCATGTTTTTGCAGACAGTGTCTGCTTCTAGCAGTGATAACACTTGATGTTTAGAGTTCCTACCAAGGACTGGTATGCAGACCAAGATCACTGCTAACTCTTGTGTACCACACTGGGGGGTGCAGAAAGTGAAAGGCCGCACCTGTGGGGAGGAGCAGCCAGGACAGGGGACCCTGAACTGACCAGCGAGGTATTCCATCCCATATACATCATATTCAGTATAAAGCTGAGGGATTACGAGGGTCTTGACACTTCCCATCGGCCCTTCACTGGCCTTCCCATCTGTCTTCAGGACCCTTGCCTTCCACTAGCCTTCACTTCCCTTTGGGGCCTTCTCGGACCTTCTTGTGCCTTTGATGCCAATTTATGTGTTCCTGAACCCAGCTCCTGAACCCAATTCCTGTCAGCTGCTGAGCCCATTCTGGGACTTTGCCAGTGCCTCCTCCACAGCCTCAGTGGTGACAGTGATGTAATTGCCATCAGGAGGAGGTTGGGTTCAATACTGGTTTTGTATATATTGGTATATATTCTATTTTATTATTATTGTCTTCTTTAAAGCTGTTTTAGTTTTCTTCCAATCCATTTGGGAGGGAAGGGGGCCAACAGTGATCCATAAGTCTCCCTTCCTTCTCCTCTTTCTCTTCCTCTTTTCTGGGGGGAAAGAGGGCTTAACAGAGAGTATCTGTTTTAGACCTGGTGGATTGAACCTAAACCTTGACAAGGTTCTGAAATATTTTTTTCTTAGTGAGGTAGCATATTTTTTAAAAGTCCCCTTCTGAATGTCTGGTGTCTGCACAGTACCCACCATAACCTGCACAAGTTTAACATCCTAAGGCACTTGCATATCTCTTGAGCTAAAGCCTGCAGTTTTTTGTATTCTTCTAATAATAATAAAAAAGTGTTTGATGAGTATTGTTGTCAAACTGAGTCTGCGAAAGGAAATTGCATGTCAGATATTGCTTTTACTTACACTGACTCTTTAAAAGATCATTAAAAATAGTAATTTAAAAGATTGGAATCACACCTGTAAGATCTAGTTGGGAATTAAGACTCTTCTGTTCACCTCAGTACAGACATTCTTAGCTAGGGGATTATTGCTAAATGCTTCTAATGAAAAACCTGGTTATGTGAATACTGATATGTAGCCCAAATTTCAGGCAGTGTAATGTTCCTTTTAACCTGAATTTCTCAGGATTTTTATTTAGGCATCCTGCATTTGGAAATAAGGAAGAAATTTTTCACCATGAGGGTAGTGAGACACTGTCAGAGGTTGCCTACGGGGGCTGTGAATGCTCCATCCTTAGAGGTGTTCAGGGCCAGGTTGGACGGGGCCTTGAGCAACCTGGCCTAGTGGGAAGTGTCTCTGCCATGGCAGAGGGGTTGGAACTAGATGATCTTTAAGATCCCTTCCAACCCAACCCATTCTATGATTCTAAAATTCCAAGACATTGAAGACACTCTCTGCCAGGGAACCTGACTTGTCATCTGGGGAAAATTTTCCATTACCTGAAAATGGGCATGACAGAGATACAAGCACATAGGGTACAGGGGTGGTGAAGTGTTAGTTTCTGATTGACAAGACAGTGCAGGTAAGCACAAGCACACAACGCAAGGGGACAACAAGGTAAACAGCATTATGATCCTGTGTTGTGCTGGTTCAGCCATCATCATTTTACGCTGCCATCAGTTGCCTGATCACACAGGCCAACACTGAACTCAGCAACAGCCCCTCACAAGTCTTCTTTCAGACAGTCCTGCCATAGGTTCCTGTGGGCCCAGCTCCTCCACTGCCCACTGTGGTGCCAGCATCCCGTGCTGGACACAGCAGACAGAGATGGCTCCTTCAGGGTCCCCTCACATGGAAAGACATCACTGAGCGAGCTCAGCAAGATGCAACCAGCCCCGAGAGAAGCCATACATAACAGGAAGCTCTTCTAACTCATTGGCTCCTGGTTAATATAATCTTGGCCTCACCTACCACCCCAACGATGATCACTCGGGTCAGGGCGGAGCCACAGAGCCACAGGCGGGCCAGGTTCTGCCTGTGGAAAATGAAGCCAACAGGAAAAACAGAACATTCTGCTAGGTTGTGACTCACTCACATGTCAAGTCCAGCTTGGGGCCCACAACTCAGTCCCCAGCACTTCATCCTGTTGGTTGTGAAAGTGAGAAGAGAAAATTAAGTTCTCTGTCTAGGAACTGGATTAGGACCTGATTAAGTCCTGGTTTTCAGAAATTCAGTTTCCTTTACTTCCCATTGCTACCCTCCTCAAAATAAAAATCAGTCTTGCTGGGAGAGACAGGGCAACGTGAGAGCTAACCACGCAGTTATCAAAGTCTTTCCTAAAATATGACCTTTTACTCTAATTCGAGAGGGAAATCTAACAGCCTGTAATGAAACAAAATTAGACAAAACCAAATACATAGGAAAACTGTTTGTTTAAAAGTCTTTTTTTTTCTAGTTTTGCTGAACATATTCTTGTACTGAAATAAGATGTTTTGTTTTGCTTGTTGCGAGTTCTCAAGGGACTCAACCTGACAACTGATGTAAAACCAGGGAAGTTTTTGACTGCAGAAAAGATGCATGTGATATATTAACTTCAGGTACAGCCCTGAAAATGGATTGCTTTCTCTTTTTTTACCACTCCTGAGATATAGCTTAAGTTTTAGACCTGTGGGGTTAATATCTCAGCTGCAGCACCCAGAAGCTGCATAAAAACAGAAGAAACAACATCTTTGACGCAGGTCATGTTCTAATCATGTCCCAGGTCTGCATCAGAGTGAGATTAAAGTGATCAATTGCTCCTTCTCCTCTCATCACATCCAGAGAAAGGAAGGAAGAGTATGTGAGTTCATTTGGAGGAATAGAAACATGTACATAAGGACAGAGGGGTCAGGAGAAGGACAACACTGTTGGCATGGTTAGGCATGAGCACAAAGGATCTAGTAAACTAGATTGAACCAGAATGGTAAATTATAGTGCAACTAAAAGGGAACAACATAACTTCTAACCTGACTCCAAAGCTGCATTTCTTTTCTTGTTAATTAGGATTTACTATTGTATCTGTAGCTCCTTCAAGAGATGCACAAGAGGGTTTCTTTTTCTACCTCCAAAGTCTGCATCAGTGGTGAACTCATCAAAATTGCTGGGCATTTTGCTTCAGGAAATTCTTTGGTTGATCTCAAGATAGAATATTGACAAAGTGGAAGTGCGTTATGACTTCTGCAGTTGCCTTCTTTTGCAGCAAACGACATTTTGGCTTTCCATTTTTAGTTAACCTCCAGAATATTTTGGTTGCAAACTACTACTCCCTTTAGAGAAATGGATGATCTTTCTGGATATCCCCAGACATGAAACAAGAAAATACAGAATAAGCATAAGCTAACCTTAGCTACTTTTGGTTACATGTAGTTTTCAGATTAAACACAGAAAGAAAATGCAGGTAAAGAAAAAAGACAGGCTACACTGATGTCTTCCATTAATCTTTGCTTCTGCTTATAAAGAAATCAGGACAAATGCAACCTGTGGACAGAAAATGGTGCAGAAAATACTAATGATATATTCTTATCGGAAGGTGTGGGATTTTCATTACCTAAACTGTTTTCAAATTTAGCCTATGGAGTCTCATGTGGTTCTTTGATCTACAGATTATTTTCTATACCTGGCCACCCGGGATGGTTTACTTATATCCCTTTAATTGCATGTAACAGTCAGGGTATACATGCTTTTAGAAGAAAAAATGTAAAAAGAACCAAAACAACTTTCCCACTGAGTTTAAGCAGTTTTTATGATAACCTGTCAAACAGCATTCAGTCAGGTTAAAAGGTGTTTCAAAGTTTGTTTTACGACTCCTGTTTCTTGCCTATGTGCCCAACAATTTGGACGACCTTTTCAAAAAATAGCACAGCCAGAAGTCTTGCAGGTTCAAACAATGAATTGATGTTACATTTTGACCTCTCCTGCTGTAGCTGGAACATATATACATGTTCTATCAACCCACAAGTTGAGAACACACGACAATGTGGCTCTGTGGGAATATGAATACCAATTGCTACCCATATTGTGAACCAAATTTTGCCATCTGGTACAACTACACTATTTTACCGAACTGAATAGGGGAGAGAGTCTGTATATGTCAGACAAAAGAAGGAGTACTTATTCATATTCATTAACACTCATTGCTTCTTCTTTCACATTTTTTTTTGCAAATGGATTGTAAAATAAACCACCAAG
The DNA here is from genome assembly GCA_032159205.1 of Eurystomus glaucurus suahelicus. NCBI lineage: Eukaryota > Metazoa > Chordata > Aves > Coraciiformes > Coraciidae > Eurystomus > Eurystomus glaucurus. The sequence goes on along the minus strand of JAVFHW010073969.1, from coordinate 7,788 downwards.
AGTTATTCACAAATATTCATTAATGTCTATGTCTAATTTTCTTCTTCATGTCTAGTGCACAAAGAAGTTGCTATAAATATTCATAATTCAAAATGTGTTGACTGGTTGCATAAGTCATATGATGTTACTTCTGCTTTTGGCTGGTTAATTTATGTAAATAGCAAGTACAAGAAGAATGGTAAATTTTGAATGTTAAAACTAAATGTGGCATTTGGAATTGGCATGTGGGAAATTGGCTTTTTGCAAACACATATTGAAAAACCCAGGACAGTATTTTCAAGAGCATATATGTGATTTTGAGTATTTTTCCAGGAGTGTCAATAGGCTATGCCCTAAGAGTCCTATGAGATTTTAAAAAACTAATTTGAATATTTACGGGAGTTATTATTTGAATTTGTAGGCAAACTTCTGATTTTTCCATAAAGTACCTCTCAAATTACTAATATCACTATTGAATGTTTACTTTTTAAAAAGGAAGTGCTTTAAGATGTTAATAGCAATGTGTGGAGTAGAAATATGATGTCATAAGAGTGGGTAGGCAATTATAATGAAACAAAGGCCTCATAACTAACTCTTTCTTTACCCTTGCTGACTCCTTACTTCCCTGTTAAAATAATTATCAAACAATCTGTTTATTAAATACAGAAGATAACGCTACTGAGGTATCAAAATGCTTCATGTGCTCGCTCTAAATATGAGGACTAGAGTACTTTAGTCTGAAATAAAACACAACAGCCCAGTAGGTGTAGGTCTCTAGTGTCCTATACTCCTAATCTCAGCCAAAAAGCATTTACTAGGATTGACTGACTCTTCTCTTGATGTTCTTTATTCTTACATTTCACATATAAGAATTTAGTACTATCTCAATAATCAGCCCCATCAACTTCCCCACTGTGCAATTGTCACTTGATGTCTTATTTCAGGGTAGATGATGACATGCAACACCCCTCTGAAGAGGACTGCACATGTTGATGTGCAGGAAGCTCTGTTCAGAAACACAAGTCCTTGTTTCTGCGCTGGATTTCAGAATCATATTACGTAAACTAGTGCCAAGAGAAAAAAGAGGGAAAGAAAGAGATAAAAGTCTAAAATTACTTCCTTGCTGAGTGGTTAGTGCATTTATGGGGTTAAAAACAGATGTAGATAATGGCAAATGCATAAAAAGAAGCACAGCTTGTGTCTTCCTTAAGTAAAGATACTAACCTGCAGGCTGCTACTTAAAAGGAAGGAGTATAATTCACTTCACATTCTTTTCAATGTCCTAGAAGAAACTGTTAGTTAAAGACAGCAAGAAACTTCAATTCAGACTTAATTTTAAGCTTTTTAAAACTTGAACTGTATAAAACTTGATTTGTTGTGGGATTTTTTTTTCTTGTTTAGGTGCTGAGTTCAAAAATTGTCTGCATGGCCCTTTTTAAGTCTTTGATTTTATTCTTCAGGGTAGTAGCTTGTGAATTTGCTGCATTAAGTGAAAGTGGGCGAAAATTGTAGCTCAAGATAATTTCCCGTTGTGGGTTGTTTAAAATAAACTCCAAACATGTTCACATCATTCTCACATAATAGGATAGGTTTGGAAGTTCTGATTCCTTTTGTTCTTTTGTGTACCTGCTGGAGTTTGTTTTGTCTCATGTTAATATTAGCTTTGAGAGTGTTGCATTTGCCTAACTTGATCTGACAGATATCTGTATTCTGTGAACTTTTTTCCCAGTGGGGCTGGACAGGCCCGTTTTAATGAAAGGAATCATATCCACAATTTCTAGATCTATGCAGAAACAAAAGCGGAAAGATAGACATACACTGCTGGTTGCTGTAATGGACGTTTGTTTGTTTGTTTGTTTTTATTTTTCACAGTGTGAAGAAAAGCTCTGGCTTGCAAAACAATATTTACATGAAAAGATGTTTGCTTCCACCGTTATGGTAGTGTATGGAAATGTTACTGCCACCATAGCAGATGCTTTCTCTTGTGAGGGTTTCTGGCTCCAGAGCTGGAAGCAGCCAAATCTGCAGGATGGATAAGCTCAGACCCAGTCCTGGTACGGGAATGTTCCCGATTCAAAGTTAGCATCACTGCACAGCCTTTTTCTGCTGTGTATATGTATCACCCTGACATTAGCTAGAAGATCCCACAGCACGGTATAAACCTGTGTTGCAGTCATATTTTTAATGTTAAAATAGCTGAAGCAAAAATCTGGCTTTTGTTTTACTGCTGCTTAAGAGAAAGGTGATACCACTAAAACAGGAAGTGATGCAAGCAATAAACTGCTACAGTCTTCTTACTGTTAAACTATGCAACCAATGTACTTGTTTCCTCTTTAACATGCTGCTGGTGGCAATGGGAAAAAAGAAAACAAAATAAAATCAAGGTGCTATGTTGTATGATTGCTGAACTAATTATCAAGAATATTTATAAAGCTAATATATATTGTGTTAGGTCATATTTGAACAATAGTTTTTTACTACATCTGCATTTCTTGTATACTTTCCCAATACGTATTGATGCTACCTGTCCTGAGTGGTCTGGTAACGTATTTTCACATAAATTAAAATATTTTAACTGAGCAAAGGTAATATTATGGTGTTAGCAAACCACCCGAAAACAGTAGGTGTCTCTAAGTCACTTTAAACAACTTTTACAGTGGCACCTGATTTTCACCTGATGTTCTGAAAGTTTGTTGTTTCCTGCTCTGATAAAAATTATTGAAACATTCAGAAGAGGATGTAAGTATTGAAACTATTTTTACAACGTTTTGAAGCAAAAATTAAAATTCATACAGGATATATTGGTAGTAGCATTGTGTACCGTAACAGGCCTTGGTAAGAATGTTATTGATCTGAAAAAATTCTATAACATAGAATATACAAAATGTCTTGGAATACAGAAAATGGGAATAATCTAGGTTCCATAGGTACAACCTCAAAAAAAAAAAAAAAAAAAAAAAAAAAAAAAATATGGAATATCATCAGGGATTGAGAAATAATGTTCATAACCAGATATTTGTTGAGACACTAGTGTTTCAGTCAACACTTGCAATAGTCAAATTAAGCAGATAAATAGGTAAATTTAATATTTATTTTGTACTTGTCTATCTTTACTTCTGTGTTCATATTCTGTCACTGAGACACCAAAAAAATTCTCATCTGACATAAGAACTATTAAAGCCTTGTCACCACACCTTGCACCCCTGTACAACTTGAAAAGAAAGATGAAAAACAGAAAAATGTGGATTTTGTACAAGATGAAAAAGTTGAAGATTTCTTGCAGGCCATTCACATGGTGTTCCAGCTTAGTTTACAAGACCCTGTGCTTTTCATGTTAAACAAAGAAATTGCATGTGTACCTCCTTTTCATTGTGCTGTTATTAGACCTTCTTTAAGATGGTCTTTTTCAAGATAGTCTTATTCTTTATGATAGAACAGCCCTGCAACTATTTATGATCATTTCTGAATACTTTTTAGCTTAATACTTTTTCTTTCAACAGGCTTAATCTAAAAATCTGTAGGTAATACAATTCACAATGCTACTAATTATGTTAGAAAAAAAAGGTGTAATGTCTTCAGTGAGGGATTAATACTCCTTTAATGATGTAATGGTAATACCTGTGAGGAAATAAACAGATGTTGGAAATTTTCTAGCTTAAGTACCTTCTACTAGCTTTGTTTTGTTAGGATGAGAAACATCTACAGGAGACTAGTTTTTGAAAACCCTAAATTTAAGAATATTTTTTTAAAAAAAAACAACTAAAAATTGTCTTGTATAAAAAAATTCTAATTAAACCACTGCATTTCAATTTTAAAATACTTTCATTCTGAATTTTTTAATAGAAGTGAACAAAAATAATGAATGAAACATGACTTCAGACTTGTTAAAGTTCAACATTTGTATCAATGCAATCTAACTTTGCAATCTTATTGTATTTATAAATGTTAATCTTCTATCCTGATGAAAATATAAGAAAATTTAAGCTTTCCAATTATGCAAAAACAAGAAAATTATTTCCTACTCTTTAGCATTAAGGACAACCAAATGCTTGTTCTTTTTTTTATGCTAAAATCACTTGTCTAGTAATCATTCTTTTCTATAAATATAATTATCTTTTTAATTTGATGTTTTTCTTATACTTTCCCCCTATTGATTATCATGTACTGGGTTGGTTACACTTTCTAAATGGCCCCAAATTACAGTACAATACCTTAACCATGCTCCATGCTAAGATTAATTACAGAGTATGCACAGGAGTACTTGTTAGTGTTTCATTTTCATTTGGTATGGCTTTTTTTTTCTCTCATTTCTTTTCCCAATGCAAATATAAAGTCAAACTGCATGTACCGTTTTAAAGATAGGGTAGCAAATGTATTGCTATCTTAGAGATTAACTATTTTCTCTAATTTCTCAAACAACCTTGTCTTTAAAAAGTAGTAGTAGACCTAACTTATAAAAAGAGCTTATTTTGATACATATTCTGCATCACATAAAATTCAAATGTACAAAGACAAATAAAATACCAAAAATTATTTTTCTCACAACCATAAGAAATAAGGTTGGTGTAGACCTCGGAAGGTTATCATGTCCATCCTTTTGCTCCAAGGCAGAGCTACATGCACTGATTTCATTTTTGGTAAATGTAAGACTACACAGAGGATTCTTTTTCTTTATTCTAGGGATAGAAATTCATTAAAACTTGATGTAAGGTAATTAAATAGGCCCAGATTAATCTGTCATGATCCTACGCATTTATCAGAGATGCCTAAAATAAGATACAGCTCACATTATATTTCTATTTCCAGTGTAGGGAGAGAAATATCTACGTGGCTCAAATTTGAGTGGACTTATCATTTTCTCCATACTCCTAGGTGTATAAATGGACTCTGTGAAAGGCTTTTAGGAACCTCAGGTTCTTAAGAGTTGATAAAGTCTTGGATTTAGTTCTGCACAGCAGCTAGCTGTATTCCCAGCTTTCTTTGCTAGACAGAGAGCACTCACCTGAAGGAAGGGACCATCTACATCAGCCTGGAAGTGACCACACTGTCATTGTCTGCTCAAGGATACCGCTAAGACTCAGAGAGCATCTTCTGCTTCCTTTTGGTCCTGCTGATATCTCTGCCATGTTTTCTGTTTATGATACTGAATCAGCTCTTCAAAGTTGATGCCATAAAATTTATCATTTAAACAACCAACAATTGTAGGAAAAATGTAGATGTCTCATAATCTACTTACTTACTTACTTTCTTAATGTAAAATAGCTAATGTAGACAAGGAAATACTTTATTTTCAGGAAGACATATACGTTCCGTAGGGTCATTGAAGACAAGGAAACACAAGAAATGTGGTTTCTTTACAGTATTGAGTTGGGTTGCACTCTGATACAGTGAGGGAAAAGTGAAAGGAGAATAGTTTGACATAAATAGCTGAAGTGTTGATCAACTATACCGTTTTCATATCTTGTTCTATAGAGGTAGGAGGGGATGCATTGCTCTGAGGACTCCTAGGATAATGAAAAGCCTGATGCTCCTATGCTTTATGAAACTAACTTAAGTCTGTGCAATATGGATTTAAAGAATTGCAAATGAACACTCAGGTTGTAAGAACAGTAAACAAAACTTTTGCCTCTATAACCAAATTGTAAACATGTTTTAGATTTTTGTAATACTGTATTCAGTAAATTGCATGCCTTGGAGTAATAACCCTTTTTGCCTGCATGTTTTATGTCTGACATCAAAGACTGACCTAAATGTGTTTCCATGCTCCAGATTGTAGCTTTTGATTTTGAACTAGTAAAACTTCTGGCCTATAAAATTGATAATTTTAATTTGTTACAGAAATTAATTCATTTTGGTTTTTTTTTTTTGTTTATTTTGTTGGGTATTTTGTTTCAGTGGTTTTTTTTTTTAATTTGCAGACTTCCCTGTATATGAAAATCTGTCATATATTGGTAATTGGTCATTGACTGGCAGAGATTTCAGGTATCAGTTACTTTAGCTTCATTATTAAAATTTCCTTTCTTTTATATTTCCAATGTAAGAATATTGAATTTGCACCTCTTTTATTTGCCTTATGTACTGCACCTTCTTTGTCAATACCTGTCTCCACAATAAGGACAGTAGTAATTTTACAGGTATTTAGTAAGTTACTGTATTTACATCTGGTTGCTGAGAGTTTTGGGTAATATGATGTTGTTGCACATTTTATAGTCTTTCTTTTTGCTTCATGAGAATGAGGTAAAAAGGGTCACGGTAAAATTAGGGAAAATTATTTCACTAAAATTTGGTTACAGATTCTGAGATTATCAGGCAGACTATTTCAAGAGTATACCTTTTATTTTTTTAATTTTAAGTCTTTAACAAGGTTTTTAAAATGGCTGTTACAATGCTTGGCAGGAAAACTGACATTTGTTTTTTTACAAATGGGTTTTCTCCTTTGCAATGTTGTTATTTCTGTTACAATAGCCAAATAGGTTTGGAGTACTGTGTAGGTATTGTTACAACACTAATAATAGCACTGTAGTTATGCAAATGGAACTGGAGTTCATAGTTCATAGTGTTCATCTTCTTCCTGAAGTTTAATGCCAGTACTGCTTTACACACTGCAATTTAAAAGACAGAATGAAAACTTCTCCACATACATATGTATGTATGGCAGAAACCTATATGCTGATTTAGTCTCTGTTGAAACATAGACTTCTTCTGAGCCTGCAATAACAGCCTTAGAGAACATGAGTCATTATTCTTGTGTGCTGAAGGAGGCCAAGTCCTGTTCTCCTTCTTGGCCTACTGAAGACTGCTTTGGTGGCATCTAACACAGTGGATGCTCCACAGAGCCCTGGTCACAGGTGGAGATACACATAACACAGCAGTGTCTGTTCTTGCATCTGTGTAAATGCAGAAGAGAGCATGCAGCTTGCTCATACGCAGCTGCCCATTTATATCCTTCTTTATCTACCTTCCCATTCTTGTTGCTCAACCCACCAGCTTCTTCCTGTCTTGTCTGCTCCCAGGTAAAACTCCCACACTTGACTGGTCTTTGTTTTGCTGTATCTATACCCAGATTTGGTATTTCTGATACTATTATCAGTCTTTTATGATATTACTGTATAACACAACATGTCATGTCAGCTGTGTGAGGTATTACTGGTACATATACATTGACGTTATGGGGGCCTTGTGGGATTTACCTTCCCACACGTCCCTAAAAGTTTAGCTGTGTCTCACATAAGTGATCTGTAACCTGTGACTTTTGAAAGGCTTCTCTTATGTGCTAGATATATCAGTTTCCAGTGTCTAGTAGTTTCCTCAGTAGACAAACCTAGCTGCATATCCTAAGGCCAATGCTGTTACTTTTCTTCTGTAGCAACTTATGTGTACTATGTATTTTATACATTCTTTGGTTCCATTATTACAATTTGACATTCATAAGCAACAGATACCCATTATTTTTTATAGGAAACAGCCATCTGCTCTGCTTCTAAAACTGGATTCTCATCAGGATCAGCAGGCATTTTGTATGCCCTACCCAAGACTAAGTAAACATAGTCTTACTAGTAACATTCTTTATTGGGAATAACCCATATCTAAGAAGTTCCTCAAGAACTGGTGTTAAAATTTGTTTTTTAACACTACTAGAGACTGGAGTTTTTGCGTCATGCTAGGACTGTCAGCAGAGAGTTGAGAAATAGGTTACGAAGCAACTGTCTTAAACGATTGTACTTTTGTAGCAAGGGTAATGAGTGAAGATCTCTCCTGAATGTGCGAGCTCTGAGAAATATTCAGGCAAACATTTTTTATTTTTAAACT